>JAABKJ010008083.1:0-11540 GCA_011634705.1 Andricus grossulariae | reverse complement strand
GAAATCACAGACACCATCCATTTGTATAACATCGACATTCTTGTGATCTCAGAAACTTGGCTTCGTCCGGATGTACCCGACTCAGCGATATTAATTAAGGGTTTTAGTTTAGTGCGGGCTGATCGTAGAAGTCGCAAGGTAACGAGAGGTGGTGGGGTCGCTATTTATATTAAAGATGATCTTAGCTACGAGTCTGTGTATAATAATCATAATCCATTTTTAACGGGTGTTCCCGATGACATCCCTGTGGACCTATGCCTAGTTATAGGTAAATTTAAGAAAACGCGTCTTGCAATTCTAGGTGTTCACAGGAGTCCAAACGTGGCACTGTCCTGGGGCAGTGATTTGGAAGAGGCTTTAGCTCGAGCCACCTGCGAATCAAATCACATGGTTTGCTTAGGAGATTGTAATATCAATGGGGCGGATACCTCCCATACAGGCTGGGCTAGGTTGCTTTACATATCACGCTCTCTATCGCTCAGGCAGGTTATTAAAGAACCGACCCGCTCGGACTCGATTTTGGACCTTATTTTTGTAAGCAACGATCTCTCACTTTTAGATTCGGAAGTGGCCAAGCTATCAGGAAAATTTTTCCATGACTTGATTTTCTGCGACATAAACCTAGATCTGTCAACAAGACCGAGTATCTACTGCATAGGTAGGGACTTCAAACGTGTGAATCAAACAGCTTTCAATGAGGCAGCAAGTCGGGAGGACTGGGCCAGTGTATTGAACCTGTCCTCGTTAGATGAGAAAATGGATCGATTTTTGCAAATAATGTGAAACCTTATTAATAGGTTCTGCCCGCTACGTCGCTTTAGAATAGCTAAGCCCAGGCCGCCTTGGTTCTCCGACTCTGTAAAGAAAATTGTTGGCGCTAGGGACAGAGCTCATTCCAAATGGCGCACTTCAAATACTGTCATGAATAGAGATAAATATGTTCTCCTCCGTAACCTCGCAACTGGCTCCCTCCAGCGCGAAAAAAGCGGTTATCTGGCTAGCCTCTCAGATAGGCCCTCTTCCAACACACATGTGGGAAAAGGTAAACCTGGCAGGTGTCTGGTCAGGACAAAGACAGTTCTCTTGGTCAGATCTGCCTTTGGATCCCTCCAGCATTAATGACTATTATCTAGATACCATACCGTAAGCGGTAGCGTCAAAGGCACTAATCCGCCACCTTCAGTCATCTGCTAGCAACATTATACCTGACTCACAGAATACTTTCGCATTCAAGGAAATTGATCTTAGTCATTTGTATCACGCCATGAGATCGTTCACTTCGACAGCTACGGGATCGGATGGCATAAATAGTTCCTCAGATTATCTGTGTGTACCCTCGTGCCTTCCTGCGTTATTTAATATTATGAATACCTCGTTAAGGCCGGTAAAGTTTCCCTCGGCATAGGGATCAGGTATTGTTCGTCCTCTTCCTAAATGCGACAGTCTGAAATCATTTGGTGACTTGCGCCCAATAACCATTCTGCCTTACAATCAATCGGGGTTTAGGAAGGGTTTTTTGGCTGCAACAACTCTTCTTCACGTCTCGGATGAAATAGATAGGTCCTTGGACTGTTCACAGGTAATCCTGCTGGCCTTCCTAGACTTATCACGGGCTTTCGAGACACTTCATCATTGGTTGCTTTTAAAAAAATTAGAATCCATATGAGTAGGGGGGACATCATTTGCTTGGTTCACAGGGTTTCTCTCTAATAGAAGTCAGCGAGTCGCAGTATCAAGCTCTAAGTCTACACTCATGTCCCCACGCAGAGCAGTGGATAGGGGAGTACCTTAGGGTGCCGTCAGTAGCCCAACCTTGTTCGCTATTTACACAAACGACCTTCCTGACTCTGTGAATGAATTTTTACGTAGGGTAGAGGCGATCTCCGATAACAGAATTGAAATAACCATACACATGCATGCAGATGATACACAGGTGTATATCCGTTGTAAGCAGGAAGACATTATAGAGGGAGCAATCATTTTAAACGCGGTCTCAGATCATATCGCTGGCTAGGCGAAAGGTCGTGCGCTAGCAAATTAATCCGACGAAATCTGTTATCAAATCAAAATTGAAAGGGTAAAAACCATCTATGATTGACTTTTATTCAACTTTCGAAACAAAATTAAAAGTAATTCTTGCATAACTTAAATGTTTTGAAAAATAGAAACAGCATAAGTTGAATATTTTTATGAGCAACAAAAATAGGAACGTTACAGTAGTATAGTCGAAGGTATCCCCGCTTGTCACGCGGGAGATCGAATTTTCATTCCCCGCCGTAGATCCATCCGGTTCGGTCCGGTTTCTTCATAAGCCGAGATGGAAAGCCTGCGACTAGGCTTTTGGACGCATCCTAGGGTTGCCGATAGAGGGTCCCTATACCAAGGGTTACTACTGACAATGGATAAAAACGAAATGAGCATTCGCGGACAATGGTCCAGGGATGGTCCCGAAGTGAAAACCCCCAAGCCAAGACGTAAGCAACCCTTTCGAAGGCTGCATGGTACGAGGGAGTGATGTCTCAAGCGGCGCCTTTGGGATACCGAACAAACTTCCAGAGTACATAGTCTTACCGGACGAACTCTTTCCCTCGTTACTTAAAATTTATCATTAAATTGAATTAAATTTAATAATTAAATGATATAATGTAAGTGTATGGAGTTGTAGGCTCCAGAGGCTACGATCATGGTTCCTTGAAGCAACCCATCCCGACGCAACTGGAGCGTGTACGTCATCCACTTCTGCTTCTTCTGTCCCACAAGCAGCCGCGGATGACCTTACGTGGCAGACGGGACAGTTGGAAATTAAGGTTTCAACTCAGGATACTTTTTTAGAGCTACCGATCTTTGTAGAATGTTATGAGGAACGGTGCTGACAGACCACATGAAGTGATCCCAGAAGAACAGCCTTTTGCATCCGGTTCACGATGGAATGATCCTGACGCTGGCAAGCCGGAATCTTGTTGAGCTGGCTAAGAAATGAAGCTTTCATACATCCAAGACAGCCGATTAGGAGAACTACAAGATGGACATTGTAGCCTTGGTCCAGCCTGTTCCGGTCGAAAAGAAGTGCTTGATATTTCGCTCGCTTTCCTTTCTCCTTTGCCGTGATATTACCATCGGCTGGTGGCGAGAATTCAATCACGTAAATGATCTTGGTCTTAAGATCTTGAAGGACAAGATCAGGTTTCGTAGCACTGATACATTGAGTGGTGGAGAATGAGAAATTGCAGTAGATCTCGTACTGATCATTCTCCACAACGGTCTCGATTTCCCCCTGTCCGTATGGCAAGACGGTAATAGATCAACACCATAGAAGTGGCTAAGATGATAATATAACACTTTTAGAGCCGCATTATGTCGCTGTGTACCCGTACCGTGCATACTTTGAGCATCCACTGAGAACATGTCCAAGTGTTTCTGGTACTTGCTTACACGCTCGGCAGTTGGTGTCGCCTACAGGTACATTCATCATGCGCTCGCGGTATACTCAGGTGTCTATAACACCGTCTAGACAGGCGAAAAGAAACCCCTCATTCTTTGATCTCAATCCAGCAGACTTGAGGAACGTGTTGGACAGACACATCGAGAGCTCTTCTCTACGTGTTATGCCGTAGAATTTACCATAAAGGGCCTTGTCTGCATGTTCTTTTAGTAGAAGCATATGTTCAACTTCCTGTGCATGACTTTTGAGCATCGATGGTGTTAGAGATGCTAGGACATGTGTAGTGTCGCTGGAATTAAATGGGAGACCGAGTTGCTCTGCGGCCCTATCTGCGGCAGGGTATAGAAATGCAGCAGCATTGACGACTTCATTTTGATGTACTAGTCACATAAGAGAATCTGCACTATTTAGAACTGAGCAGGCTGTAGCCAGAACCGTTCTTCGATGAAGAAACTCCAAGCTTAGCAAGCCTCTACCCTCTTTAACTCGAGAGAGGTATATTCGAGGTACGCAAGATCGAGGATGATGACTTCCATGGATGGTAATCATCTTGCGTGTGCTTCGGTCAAGTTCCTTGAACTCATTGACGTTCCATTTTACTGCACCAAACGTGTAGACCAGTATAGGAACGGCCAGCATATTGATCGCCTGGATCTTGTTCTTTCCGGATAATTCAGAAGCCCCAATTTTTCTGAGAGTTAGGCGATGCCCTAATAAAAGCCATATAAATCTCTAAACATCCATCACAAATGTACTACCAGCGCCACCAATCATCTGTTTTCACCACATTGGTCAAGAACATTCTCTTTCAAAATATGTCATTTTCGTTTCATTAAAAAATTTTCTTGAATAAAATTATTATTATATGTATAAGAAGTAAAATGGTCGCAAGAACATAACCCGGAATAATAAATTCGTATTATACACTTTTTATCACCATAAGTGATAAATAATACTATACGTAAATTCTTTTGTAACTAAATTATAATTTAAAATTACTAAAATTAAAGTTCGCTACCTTTTGTAACTGTAAAAGATATAGCATACATAAATAAACACTACCGCAAAATTTGACAAACTGCAGTGAATAAAAAAATCATGTGCATTTTACATATTTCTGACACATTTTTGACTTTATTGTGCTGTATATTCCGATTTTATTTAAGTAAAAGCTGCTCGATAAATATTAATTTTATTTTCAAGTTCAATAGAATAAATTTTTGATAATTAAACTCAGTATAATCATGTCAATATTTTACATCACTTTTCTTCCAGTTCAATGGCAAACTTGGTTATAGTCAAAAAAATAGTATTACTTGTCGCAGCACTACGAAGAAATACATTTACAGTGTCAATTATAAATATACACCAAACCTAATAATTGCCACTTAGGGTTAGAAAGGCTAATATTTTCGATAGTAAATTGAAGTTAGGGAAAAGTGGTCTTCACAAAAATAAATAATAAACCGTAATTGCAATTAATAGAAGCCTAAATAACATACGCTACAAAATAAGTTAGAAAAATTACGATTCTCAATAGGGAGGCGAAATGAGAGGAACAATATTTCAATATAGTGCTCTGCGAAAATTCTTATTTCAAATAGGAAAGTCACTGCCGAGTGACGTTATATGAGCCGCCTTTCATGAGGATGATCAAATATCTCAATCCCATAATTTGTTTTACTACGAAAAAAGCCTCCATACTGCTGCCGGGAGACCCGTGTTCGATTCACAGTAGCGTTGCTTTCTTCTAATACGATTTTTTTCTGCTTTAGCTTGGAATGTCATATAAATGTTTAATTATGTGTTTCATGTACATAATTTATAATGTGTGTAACTCTAGTAAACACACACACACACAAACACACATATATATATATAATTGAAAACTAAAGGTTAACAACCACCGCAGGGTCTTTTTTCTGACGATTCCTGAATATTTTTAGTAGGGTTTCAAGAGCAGAATTATTATTATTTTTTTAATGTAATATGAAAGAAATTGTTTGAAAAAAACTCTTCAATTACTTTTTGAAATTATTTTCCTTGAAAAAAAAACTGAATTAAGCCGTTCAAACCTCCCTCTTTCATACCTTCCATCCCCTAATCCACCTGCATTGCCTTCCCCTCACTTCCTTGCCCTGGAAAAAAGTACAATGGACGGACAGACGGACGGATACTTGACTGCAACTATAGGCGTTTCTGTCCGGGACTACGAAACCCTAAAAAAATGTAATGCTCCTACAGGGTTTTGAGAGCAGTTGAATTTTGACGAACGTATTTTTCCTTCATATATATAATTTGAAAGAAGGGTTAAGCAACCACTTCAGGGTCCGATTGGGAGAAATTTCGATCTGAAAATGACACTGCCTCCCAGTAGAACCACAGTTAATCACACCCGCGGCCACGTCTCACGACCCTGAGAAGGGTGGCCATATGGCATTGACATATGTTTGGCACGCGGGTATGACCAGTGACAGTTTCGCACCACCGAGAGCACCAATCACAAGGACAATTACTTTAACCGAATATTTTGGGTACAGTGGTTGGAGCTCCCTTTTAAAGTCTTGATACCTCTCCTTCATCTCCTTCTACTTGGCAGTGATGTTGTAGTCGGTCAGAGCCGAGAATTCGATCACGTATTAAGTTCGTTTCTCGAAGTCTAGAAGAACGATGTCAGGCCTTGAGTGTGCAAGGGAGACTGCTGTCCGAAAATCGTAGTTCCAGAAAATTTGACACTTCTTGTTTTAGACAATTGACTCTATATCCCTCGGAGTGTTCGGCAGGGCAAAGTCTTCTACATTTCTGTTAAAGTTTTCGTCCATCTTCTCATCGAGTAGATGAAGTAATGCACTATTCCTCACTTCTGTTATCAAAATTCAGGCTAAGGATCTAGTCCTCCTGCTCCGCGGCTTTGTAAAGGAACGCTCCTTTGCCAAGCATCACGTGTTTCCTGACAATTTTAAAGGAGAGGATCTCTGCCATTCGCAACGGTGTAAGCTGTAATTAGAACAAATCGGTTATGAAGATATTGAAGATTTAGAAGTTTGCGTTCGCCTTGATGGCATGAGATGTATAATCGCGGAACAAACGAATTTATATGCAAGCTCTTGTGGATATGGTACCGTGCGCGAAGAAAGGGAGCTAACGCGTAATAGCTTCATTTCACATGAGAAGCGATAGAAGGAACGGTCCAACAAGCAAACTCCATAGCATTGCAGCTTAAGAACAAATCGAATTCTTGAGACATAGGAATTATTTTTTTTATGAAGTAGCATATAAAATACTGTTGACTGGCGTAAAAAACTAAAAATCGATTTTTTCCGTGTAGGTCCCTTCCTTCGCGGACAGTCACATATGCATGATCTTACGCGTAGCGATATCAATGGCCGTATGCTCGTTCTTCGTCCATTGAACTAACCCAAATGAGTAGTATGAAACTGGAAAGGCAAGAATGTTAGTCGCAGATACCTTGTACGACGCTAACAGATTTGATGACCGAAACTGTCGAAGAAGATGCTTGTATCTGCTGTGGAGAGACTCCTTCACTGACGTTACGTCGTGAATGAGGCTTTGAGGCACGCCCAGGAGCAGAAGGCTCATGGTAGCACCCTGAAAGACGCCCTTCTGGAAGGTGACGTTTTTCGTTGTCACATAATAATTTTCAAATGAGATAGTAAATCTAGTTTTCTAAAGAAGCATCAGTCTCTCTATGCATCTCACTATGTGTGGCTGAACCTTCAAGCTCTCCAACAGACGGTTCTGTCAATTAGCAAGTTCTCTCGGCAGCCTGCTATATCTTTTTTCCAGCCACGTTGTTCGTACATCTCACTCCCCACAAGCTCAATTCCTCGAACAATCCTGTGGTTGAAGATAGCTGTAAAGATCTTAACCAGCGTGTTTAAATAAGTTATTGGCCTGTAATAGTCTAGGTTGGTCAAGTTGCATTTTTTCGGCAGGAGAATAGTGCGTCCTGACACCAGCTACTGCGGAATAGGTGTTTTCGACACTAATATGAGGTTAGTATGCGGGCCAGATTTTATTGTGTAGAAGTAAACTTCTTCTGCCAGAAGTTCTTGATACCAGATGGTTCTGCAGCGGAAAAATTCTTTCGGCCCTGAGTGCCTTTTTCACCTCTTCGGCAGTGATTGATAGACATTCCGCCTCAGATGATATAAGATTCACGCAAAAATACTCCTTGGAGCGGATGATACTATCAGTTTCTCCTTTCAACTCCAGTGTTTTCGGTATCTTGTGTGCCTCTCTCCAACAAGACTCTACCTCGTACAGCTTGTGTGGATTTTTGAAAGAAACAGGGAGATCTCTGAAGAGTCGCGATGGGTCAGCGAGAAACTGTTGATTCTCCCTGATCCATCTCTCCCTGTGCTGTATTATTTTTCTTGCGTCAGATAACACCCGTATTTTGTAAACAATATGCTTCTTGATTGTTAGCAGCCTTGACTTGTTCAGTGTGTGATTGTAGATCCTCAGTTATTCGACGAACTTTCGAACGCTTTCTATGAACGGTCCATCAGATGTTATGTAGTCAATCACACACTAAACACGGGACGCATTCGGTCGTGCCCATCCCGTTTGCTTGTTTAGTTGATGCAAGCGTGTTTTGGTCCTCTGATCCATCGTCTATTCAAGCCGTTGATTTGAGTCAGCCAAAGCCCTCGCCTCGCTCCCGGAAAGAATCTTAGCAGTTCTTCATACCTCTCTTTCTCTCCATTCGCCTTAGCTGTGATGATTTTGTCAACTGATGCCGAAAATTCTATAACGAACATGGTTCGTTTCTCAAGGTTGAAGAGACCTATGTCAGGCCTCGAGTGCGCAAGAGAAACAATTGTGAAGAATATGAAGTTTCAGTATATACAGCACTTCTCAATTCAGACAATAGTCTCTATTTTCCTAGGAACATTTAGCGGAGCGGTATGAGGGCTGATACCGTAAGAGTAACAGAGATGGTAATAAAGCACTCTTAGTGCTGCATTGTGCTTTTGGTTGTATGTCGTTTATGCATGAGCTGCACAACTGGATTGTATTGTCCTAGATGCTTGGGGTGTGTATGACTTGCTTCGCAGCTATCGTCGGGTAAGTCTTGGCTCAAAATGTGTCGACGGTATGCTAAAGTGGAAATAACACCGTCTTAACACGCCAAAATGAAACCCTCCGTGCTCAGCTACAGACCGCGTGATTTGAAGAAATCCAACGTTAGCTCATACGACATCGACTCTTCCTTCACGTTTTTGAGGAAGATGCCGTGCATCCTCTTTTCAAGGAGCTGTTCGCGAAAGTTTTACTCCTGTGCTTTCTTGATCCGAGCCTGCAGAAGTGAGTATTCGAGATGGAAGATGTTTGATGCATTGCGCTCACCCCTGTTATTAAAATAAAGGCCAAGTCTTTCAGCGGCCTCCAACGCTGCTTTGTACAAAAACGCTCCTTTCCCCACTTCTTTGTGTTCTTGGCCATTTTTAAAAGAGAGTCTTGTCCATTTGCGACTCTATCTGCTGTACCTAGAATAATCCTGTTGCGAACACATTCAAAAGCCAGTATTTCGCGACCACGTTGACGGCGTGAGATGTAAAAACGCGAAACAGAAGACTTAAGGTGAATGTTTTTGTTCATGTGCATAACCTTTCCCAATCCGATATTGTGGGATCTGAGCTCGTCCTTTGTCCCTGAAACCACTCCAAATGAATGAAGTACTTTCGGGATGGCAAGCATTATCGTTGCAGATTCTTTGTTCCTCGCCGATATTTCGGGAGATTAAATCCGTCGGATAAGACGTTTTTTATCTGCATCGGAGAGTATCCTTTATAGAAGACACGTCCTGAATGCGGCTCTGTGGCACACCCTGGTATGTACAGGTCTCTCCAGAGCCAAGGTGTCGTTAAGCGCTTCCCTCGACGAGCTCAGGGTCTTTGGGGATACCATTAAATTTTCCTTGCTTCACATTAACCTTCGCGCTTTTTTCTAACCCAAACATAATTCCAATCTCATGAGTGTATTTCTCGACAATCCCTAGAACTAGATCTAGTTGCCGTGTACTTCTAGCATAGATCTTACGATCATCCATGTAAAATACATGAGTGACCTTATGCTATTGATTTCCAAGTTTGCCATATAAGTTCCCTTCGAAATGGAGTAGTGCGATAGATAGTGTCAATAATGTGAGGCCAAAGAGGAGAGGTTTCTTAGTATTGCCCTAAAAGACACCTCTCTGAAAGATGACGCTGTTAGTAGTCACACAATGTTTTCCATGCGAGATAGTAAATCTGGTTTTCCAAAGCAGCATCCATCTTTCTATGCACCTCATGATGTGTGGACGAACCTTTAAGCTTTATAACAGACAGATGATAAGTCTATGGAAGGTTGAATCGAAAGCTTTTCCGTAGTCAATCCAGGCCACTGGCAGGGCGCACTGATGGGCTGCTGTGTCTTTGCAGGCGCACCTGTCAATTAACAGGTTCCCCCGACATTCTGCGAACAATCCTGTTGATTAGGACAGCTGTAAAGATCTTATACATCGTGTTAAAACAAGTTATTGGCCAGTAATTCTCTGGGTTGGACAATTCGCCTTTTTTTCGGCAGGAGTATAGTGCGACCCAACACCAGCCACTGCGAAATGGGCGTTTCCGACACTGAATATGAGGTAAAATGCGGTCCAGGTGTTGGTGTGTAGAAGTAAGCATCTTCCACCAGAAGTACTTGATACCATCTGGTCCCAGAGCGTAATAGTGCTTCATGCCCCTTAATACTGTTTTCACCTGCTCGGTAATGATAGATGGGCATTCCTTCTCGAATGTTATTAGGGCACTAAACAGCTCATCGAAGCTATTTATGTTCTTTGAGTCTTCTTTCAGTGGCTGTTTGATATCGGTGTAATTTACCACCATAGGTGTGATTTACCGTAGTTCTACTGGGAGCTGATGTCATTTTTTGGTGATAGTTACTCTCAGTGGGACCCTGCGGTGTTTGTTTAACCCTTTTTGCAAACCATAAATATATGTATATATATTGTAACCCTCAACTTTTTGAGGTTAGCTGAATCTGAAGACTTCTTATAATCATCTAAGCATTTTATAGTAAAGAGTATAAAAATATAATGAAGGGGAATCTAAGGAGAGTAAGAATTAGACTTGATTGTATTCTGAATAATCGGTTGATTCACAAAGAAACTAATCTATCTATTTTACAATGAGGATCCCTTAATTCTAGCTGTGATGTCCGATTATTTCCGGTTGATTATTATTATTTCCTCGCTCTAACAACGAGATTTATATTCTCTATAGTTCTCTCAGTGCAATGGGACTCTTTGTCTATAAGGTGAGGAAACCACTACCTGGACAAGAGTGAGGAGTGAACTCCGCTCTGCTCGTCAGTGACTCACAATGTCCCCATAAATCACTTCAGTCGCTGCTGAATGTATAAGAATAGAATAATAGAACACAAATAATATTATTGAATGAATAAAAATTATCTCTTATTGTAGTATTAAAGCTAATATGAAATCTATTTAAATAGGTGCAAGTGTCTCATTATTTACAAACGCAATGTTTGTTTCGCTTTCAAAGATTTCTGAATTCTACCGAAAATTACTCTGCCTTATTTTAGCAACCAGATACTAGAATGAACTTTAGTCTGCTTGTAAATAAGCAGACTTTGGCTACTTCGGAGACCAGTAACGAAGTTGACTTTGCTCTGCTATGAAGTGAGCCCAAGTGAAAATATCCCTAACCTCTAACCTGCCTTCAAAATATTCTTACCTTTTTGGAAGTATTTGAAATTGATTTTGGATTTGCCTTTTTGGAATTTCAAAGTTCTTCTCTAACAAGGATAAAGATGAGACCAGTTTACGAAGAGGGCTCCACTCTTCTGTCAACTGTTACGGTTACGGTCCTTGCCCGTTGCTGGGAAGTTCGTAACTGTCTAGTTTTTCTCGAGACAGGGACCTCCTCAATTCTGCCACAGTTCTTTCTCCCACTATATAAGCAGGCTTTATGTGTAACTCGCAGGTTACAATATATATACATATATATATATATAATTAAAAACTAAAGGTTAACAACCACCGCAGGGTCCCACTGGGAGCAACTGT
>JAABKJ010008082.1:0-11541 GCA_011634705.1 Andricus grossulariae | reverse complement strand
AATCTCTCCTGTGTACTTCTTGACGATATTTATGGCAGTTTGAAGTTTGCCTTTACCAGAGGCATAGATCTTCAGGTGATCCATGTAAAATACATGAGTGACCTTATGCTCGCGCTGGTTAGTGTCACTTGCATTCATATCGCAAGTGCCTTGGCATATTTTTGGCACGCGGGTATGACTAAGGTTACGACCCAGTGATAGTTCCGCACATCCGAAAGCACCGATCACAAAGACAATCACTTTGACCGAATATTGTGGATACAGTACTTGCAGCTGCCTTATGAGGTCTTGATACCTTTCCTCCTTTTCCTTCTCCTCGGCAGTGATGTTGTAGTCGGCCAGAGTCGAGAATTCGATCACGAATATAATTCTTTTCTGGAAGTCTTGAAGAACGATGTCAGGCTTCGAGTGTCCAACGGAGACTGCCGTCCGAAGTCGTAGTTCCAGAAAATTTGACACTTCTCCTTTTTTACAATTAACTATCTCTTAGAAAGCGTTCAGCAGGGCAAGGTCGCGGCGAACGCTGTAAGAGCGACGGAGATGGTAATTAAGCACTCTTAGGGCCGCAATATGTCTGTAGAGATACGTTGTTCCCGCGTGAGTCGGATACCCGGATAATATAAGTTCTAGGTACTCAGCGTGTGCATGACATGCTTTTCACCTATCGCTAGGAAATTCTTGACATAAAATATGATCACGGTATACTAAGGTGGAAATGACACCGTCCTGGCATGTGGAAATGAAAACTTTTGTACCTGAAATAAACCCTGATGATCTAAGGAAAAAAAAGTTTTCTCCTTCGATAAGGACTGTTTTTCTATATTTCTGTGAAAGTTTCCGGGCATTTTCTTGTCGATTAGCTGTTGGTGGAATTTTCTAGCCCCTACTTTATTCACTTGGGCTCTTAGACGTAAAGCATTTAGATGAAGTAATGCACTTTTGTCACTTCTGATGTTAAAATTTAGGCGTGAGATGTATAATCGCGAAACGGACGAATTGATATGCAAGCTCTTATGCATATATATGCATGATCTTACGTGTGGTTATATCAGGGACCATAAGCTCGTTCTTCTTTCATTGAAACACCACAAATAAGTAGAGTAGAACTGGGACGGCAAACATCTTAGTAGCAGATACCTTGTACAACGCCAACAGATTTGGAGACGAAATCTGTCGAAGAAGATGCTTGTATCTGCTTCGGAGAGACTCCTTCACAGATGTTACGTCCTGAATGCGGCTTTGAAGCACGCCCAGGAATGTATGGGTATGTTCTCATACGATAATTTCCAGGTGAGGTAGTACATCTAGTTTTTCAAAGGGACATCAATCTCTATGCATCTCACTATGTGGGGATGAACCTTCAAGCTTTTTAACAGACAGATGATAAGTCTATGAGATGTTGACTCGAAAGCTTTCCGGCAGTCAATCTAGCCCATTGGCAGGACGCGCTGATAGGCTGCTGCATCTTTGCAGCCACACCTGTCAATTAGCAGGTTCTTTCGGCATCCTCCTACACCTCTTTTCAAGCCACGTTTTTTGGACGTCTATTTCCGCATAGGTTTAATTTTCCTAACAATCCTATTATTTAGGACAGCTGTCAAGATCTTATACAATGTGTTCAAACAAGTTATTGGCCTTTAATTCTCTGAGTTGGACAAGTTGCCTTTTTTCGGTAGGAATATAATGCGTCCTAACACCAGCGAATCCATCATGGGCGTTTCCGACTTTAAATATAAGATGAATATGCTGACCAGATGTTGGTGTGTAGAAGTAAGCTTCTTCTACCAGAAGTTCTTGATACCATCTGGTCCTGCAGCGAAAAAGTTCTTCGTACCCTGAAGTACTTTTTTCACATCTTCGGCAGTGATTGATGGACATTCCTTCTTAGATTTTATCAGGTTGTCGCCAAAATCCTTGAAGCGGATGATATTATCACTATCTTCTTTCAAATTCAGGGTTTTCGGGATCTTGATTACCTCTCTCCAAAATGGCTCTACCTCGTTGGGTTTGGGTGGATTTTCGAAAGAAACAGGGAGATCGCTGAAGAGGCGCGATGGGTCAGTGAGAAACTGTTGATTTTCCCTGACCCATCTCTCCCTCTTCTGTATTATCGTCCTTACGTCAGATAACACCCGTATTTTGTCAACCATATGCTGCTTGTCAGCAGCTTTGACTTGTTCAGTGTGTGATTTCAGATCCTCTGTTCTTGGGCAAACTTCGAACCCTTTTCTTTCCGTGTGCGGTCTATCAAATTTTATGTAGACAATCATACACTGAACACGGGACGCATTCTGTTTTCTTCATCCAATCTTCTTTTTCAGTTGATGCAAGCGTCGTTTGGTCTTTTGATCCATCATCGGTTTAAGCCTTCGATTTGAATCAGCCAAAAGTCTCGCATCACCATAAACTAAACAATTGATAGTCTAGACGTCGGACTCCTCCGAAATGTCCTCACGAAGGAAGGCATCCGTTTAAGCCAGATCTTGTCTGCATGTCGATGTTCCTTCTTGTCCTGAAATCGCGATCATCTCTCAGAAGTTGCGTGCTTTCCTCGGTCGGTCTTAATGTGGCTTCCTCATCTTTGCGTTCATCTTGTTCAAGCAGCGTTCGGGAAAGCGCTCCGCGGACATATCCATTTTCCAAGATGGAAGCACGTTGATTTCGCAATGATTGATGCGAAATGTGCTGAAGCTGCGGGTATTTCTGGCACCACAGAGTGTGCACACGCAGCATAAAGCTTTCACGAACAGGGATAATAAACCAATTGTCGATGGATCTGCATTTTCGATCGTTTTGAACCGCATCTACAACTTTTTGTTGGTTTGGTGGTGTCACTGTTCTTCCCACGAGCAGCTAGGGAACGGGTTGGTTCGTCCTTGTCCAAAAAGCCAACCGTGGGCCGTCCATAAACTACTTTATCAATTTTTGACTGCTCTTGACACCCCGAACCCCCTCCTTGACTATCGCAGTTTACCTCCCCCACCCCCCCCTCACCCAAAGTAAAGTAGCCCGAAATTCTCTCAAAGCAGCAGAAATAGTGTAATTTTTCACGAAAATAGGGGGAAGATATTTAAATAAATTCTTTCAAATGAAATTAATGTAAATGTCATATTAAATTTCATATGGAACACTTCAAATTCCTAAGATATCAAGTCGAAATATATTGAATTTTCAACAAAGTAGTTAAATTTTCTACAAAAAGAGATCAATTTTCAACGCAAAAAGATCTGTTTTTGTAATACATCTAAATTTTTATCAAAAATGTTCATTATAAACAAATAAAGATAAATTTTCAAGTAAAAAAAAGTCCTTTGAAGAAAGCATTCGAACTTTCGACCGAAAAGGGTAATTTTATTAAAATAGTTGAATTTTCAATTTACAAAGATGCACTTTTAACCAAAGGGTCGATTTTTTAAACAAAAAAAAATAAAATTCAAGTGAAGACAGTTGAATTTTTGAATATTAATTTACAAAATCAAGTATCACTGAAAAAGCTACCCTCAAATGAAAACTAATGGAACAAGTACGTGAAAAAATACTTCATAGGTCTGAGCTAGTCTTTGGCCCATGGCACATTTAACCAAACCCTTTTGGGGTCAGTTCAACTAAAACAGCCATAAAACAAAGAAATTTCAAGTGAGAATAATTATCACAAACACCTTTTCAAGACTCAATTTCATATTCTAATTTCCACAGTAATATTTAACAACTGCAAAGAACTACACCTTAGCACATTAAACGAACCCCGTCTCAGTTGCCTTCATCTGAAAGTGCAAAAAAAATTCAAAATATAAATCAGGCCAGCCCAAAGAGGTGAGATCGACTCAAAGGCCACATTCTTTAGTTCTACTACGACTGCTCTCTTGCCTTGAGAGTGCGTCCCTCATGTTGTTTATCACGCTTGACTGAGCAACATCTCTCTCTCCCTCTCTCTCTCTCTCTCGGTCCCGCGGCTGCCCTTATACGAAACTGCGGAGGACATCCGTTCTAGGAATGCACAAAAACAGTTTACGAAAATCCAGGTTCCAGTGTATTCTTCATTTTAAATTGTTTTGGCAGTCGGTGCTTGGGTTGATTATTATCAATTGTAAATTAGGAAAAAATTCAAATCTCCAATTTCAAATACGTTTGATTCAAATTTCTGCAATTTTTAAGAATTGAAATCAAAATATCTTTAATTTTGAAAATATTGAAGTAAAAAGTATTTCATTTCAAGGTATTTAATTTGAAACTTTTTTTGGAATATCTTAACTTTGAAGATTTGCATTGAAAAATTCTTCACTTTCAACGATTCGCAATTCAACGCCCTTTTTTATTTAAAGCCATTTTGAATTTTGATGATTTTGGTGATTTATAAAATGAAAAGTAAAGTTCTCGAATGTTAAGTCTGCAAATTTAATCGAATTTAAAATGTAAAGTATCAAAATTACAGATTTTTTAATTGTCAAACTTGAAACTTGTATCATTTTCAATTTTGAAAGTCAAAAATCAAGCTTTCAATTCCAAATCTTCCAAATCGGAAAAATTGTGAACTCTAATTTTATTATTTTGTTGTCTATGAAATGACACAGGCTTGTTGATTTTTTAAATAAATGAATACAAATCATAAACATTACAACATTTTTAAATATAAAACTTAAAACTCATAATTTTTAAATGTAAACTTTCAAAATTGAAAACAATTCAATTTTAAAGATTGACAATTTAATGATCTACAATTTTCAAGATTCACAAATGAAAATTCTTCAATTTTAACAAATTTAAAATTAAATGTCGCATAAATTATAATGGAAACTTTAAAAAAAAATAAAAAATCTTCAATTCAGCAGATCTGCAATTATAAATTTTCCAATTTAGATGATTTGCTATTTGGAGTTCTTAAATTTTATATATATATATATATATAAAAGACTCTTCAGTATTTAATATATATATTAAAAAATGATTAAACACTGCGCCTACTTTCAAATGATTCTAAAGCCAGAAAAAAATTATTGTTATTCCGATCTAACATGACGAGTATTTTATATTCCACATCCATGTAAAGAATTTTCATTCAATTAAAAAATCTTCAAATGGAAACAAAATTTTACAAGATGTCAAATTAACGTGATAGACAAAAAATTCAAAGACAAAAGCACGCGATAATTGAGCAGAAACATATGATCATCAACGTGATCAAAAAGAATAAATAAATTCAAAGGTCATTATCATTAGTAATATATAATTATAGCATAGAATTATAGTATATAGTAGGATATAGCTGCGTATTGCCTATTTTATAAGCAAAAAAATGTCCCGTACTTAAAATTCTAAATGTGGTGTAAGAAATCAAAATAATTGTATAATTCGTTAATTGCAAAGTAGTAAACTAGGTAAGTACGTGATTAATTTGAAAAACTGCTTGCAAATATAACCACATATTTTCTAACAATTCATGAAATAAACAAGTCATTTTACAGCCTTGTTGTTCAACCGAAACTATGAGCGCATATGATTTATCAAATACAAACAGGTGACAGACAAAAAGCCTAAAAGCTGAAGGTGAACCCCTCCGGTTCGTCTTACCAGTACGTGAAATTATTCCAAATAAAACAGACGTATGCATAAATAATAAAACATTTTGTAGAATATTTTCATAAATAATTTAATATACGTAGTTCCATTTAATAAGAGAAAATGAAGATTATAATTTGTATTGTGCTCCTCAACGTAGCGTTTTTTCCAGATTTTGTTGGTAAATATAATAAAATCTATCATATTAAATTCATTCAATATTGCAGTATTTCTTCTTCGAAGTAATTGAAGTAAACTTTAAAATAGTATATAATATTGAGAAAAATCGCTGCATTGTTTTACATAACAAAATTTGAAATAGAAACCTGTGTGTGCCATTTAGAAAAAAGTTGACTCTGGTCGTTTATTTAATATTAGTTATTTCTGATTTTGTAATTTTTCTTTGTATTTCAAAAAAGATCATGATCTCGATTCAATCTTCATCATTGATATTGTACTAAGTAATATTTTTTTACAGAATCATCTCTGCTAGGATGTCTATTCAACTGCAATAGTCAAAGCAGTAAGGGCGTTGTTCCTAATCCGTATCAACCTCATGTTCATTTTTACGAAGATTCTTCTAATGTGAAACAAACTATACGATCAACAATTAAAACGGGAATAGTTTATTCAGTAGGTGTAGTCGATGAGGTCATTGTTGGAATAATTATATTTCCGGCAGGGTGGTTATATCCATTGCTTGATAATAATCACCATAGGGTTCAAGTCAGCATACATAACATGAGGAAGCTAATACCAAATCCGGTATGGATGTACGGTGAGCCCCCGCGTAATTACGTTTTCTTCCATCCTTTCAAAACATCAGACAGAAATAAGATTCATTCAGCACAACTTTATCAAGAGGTGGCAGAAGCTTGAGAATTTAAGAAGATTTAGTGAGGTGGATATAGATTTCAGAGGGTGTGAAAAACAGTAGGGGGTAGTGCGTGCGGTATGGACGTTCTAGTATATACTTATATCATTTATGAATTTAATAACTGGTTCCTACTTGTACATCATTTTTACTTTTAGAATTACATAATATTATTATTATTTTCTGGTTAGAAATGACTGATGGAATATACATCAATTCTTCCTAGATGCTTTTAAACTAATATCTTGTTCTCTGTTTTAATAATGAATGTGTATAATTAACCAAACATATTATTTAAGATTAAGATATTCGTTCATTTTACAAAAATCATAGAAAATTTCTAAGAAGCAGGTAAATTGATGAAATGTAGGACTTCAAAAATGACATTATTGTTGTAACTATTCAACTCATACATGAATATAGCTAACTTGGCAATAATTAAAATTATTCTTTGATTTAATTTTGAATAAATATGGTCATTTCAAATAATATGGTTAGCAATTATTATTTCCTATCAGACTAGTCTTTTATGTGAGGAATTATTATTGAGGACTGTATATAACAATTTATAAAAAGTTATGAACGTGGGCAACGTTAAAAATTGAAAAGTTTATTATAAAAACGCAGTGATATCTCATTTTTATTTCTATTGGAACGATAAGTTCATATTCTAAAATTGTAAACGTGACGTGACTACTTTTGAACAGCGTGCTATTCTCATTGACAACATTTGTTACGGATGTTCATTTTTTAATTGTTCATAGAAAATGGCCATTTTCTAGCAAACTTTAGAAAAATGATTTGCCTTGAATAAAGATCAATCTGAGTGTCTAAACAATTTTATTTTCATTTTATAGCTTTTTTCATGTTAAAAAGATATTTTGTTGCCTCTCAATCACGATTGTTATAACTGAAATAATTTCTAGTGAAATTTTACAGATTTGAATAGTGAAAAGTGGGCCACTAAAGATAAGTCAAAAAATTACTAATTCGATTAGTCAAGATATTTCATAATTCAAAAGTAAAAAACAACTAATTGCTTACCAAAAATGTGTAAACTTATTTAGCGCTGTATATAGTATTAAAATGGTTATCAAAATGGTGAAAGTGAAAAATAGAAAAAAATAATGAAATTACGCTATCGCGTAACATTTTTACCTCTATTGAAACAATCAGAAGGTCATCTTGAGAAATTGTTAATGTAACCTCGCCTGTTTCCATTATAAAAATATTGCCTTCTAATTGTTTGCACAAATTTTAGGAAAATAAGAATTTTTCAAAATTACAATGAATCAATAGGCTATGAACTAATTATGAATATGTAATTATTCAGGGTCCTCATGCGCTACTTTTCAATAGAAATATGTTTTCGACTTTCAAAATTTTTTACTGTTATCAATTTTTTTAGTATTCCATCGTAACTTGTAGTTATTTGGATTCATAAACAATAAATTGTTCGACCGTCTGGTCAGTACCCGAATTTCCAATGGTCATAAGTAAACTGATACCAAAGATATCTGGTACCCACTATGTCTTTGAACGTAATGAATATATTTGTACTATTTTTTACGTTAATACTTGATTGTTATGATTTTGGCTTGAAAATTCAACCAATAAGTTAAAAATTTATCTTTGCAGGTTGAAAATTCAACTATTTGGCTAAAAATTAAACTACTTTTTGAAAATTCCTCTCTTTTGCTTGAAATTTCAATTATTTGGTTTTAAGTGCAAATGTTTGGTCTAAAATTAATTTTGTTGTTTGTTGAAAATTATGTAAAACATTTTCCTTTTTATAGCTTTGTTATTCAAACTCAACTATAAGTGTATGATTTATGAAATTTAAATGTGTGCCAGGCTTCAAATTTTGATTCACAAAATATTGCATTCTCAAGTAAATAGTTCAATTTTCACCAAAAGAAAGTTTAATTTTTCACCAAAAGAGATGAATTTCTAACGAAATAGTTGAGTTCAACTTTTAAGCAAAGAGATGAATTTTCATCAGAAAATACTGCATTTTCAACCTGCGAAGATAAATTTTTAACCAAATGGAGAAATTTTGAAACAAAAAAGGTTCGAGATTAACCAAAAACAGTTGCATTTTTATCCAAATCTTTTCATTTTTAAGCCAAAAAGACCATTTTTTAGGGGACAGTTGAATTGTAAGTCCAAAGGGACAAATTTTCTATAAAAAAAGACGAATTTTTAACGAAACATGTAATACCTGATATTTCAACTAAAAAGGATGTTAATTTCAAATGAAAAACAGTTCAACTAAACGAAAAAATATTGATTCATAATAAATAATGTAACAGTTTATAATCCGACCAAAAAATAATTCAATTCGAAAACAGTTCAACTCAGCCAAGAAATACCAAATTTCAACAAAGCAATCGAATTTTGAATCCAAAAGTATAAATTTTCAACCAAATATTTTCATTTTCTTCAAAAATAATAGAATTTTCAACCCAAAATATGACTGTTTTACAAAAACGTTAAATTTTCAATCCAAAAGACGAATTTTCAACAAAAAAGTTGAATCTTCAACCCAAAGATATGAATTTTCAGCAAATAATTTATTTTCTATCAAATAGTTAAATTTTTAACTAAAAACTACAAATTTTCAACCAAGAATGAAATATTTTAATTCGCAGTTCAAACAATAATTTCAAAAAAAATTAATTTTCAATAAAATAAATATATTTTTTAACAAAAAACTTAATTTTTAACAAAGCTGTTTAAATTTCAAACAATTAGTTGATTTTTCACCTAACAAGATTAATTTTCTACAAAATTAACGACAAAACAACTGAAAAAATGAATTTTCAACAGAATAGTTCAACTTTCAAACAAATATTGTAATTTTCGATCAAAAAGTATGACTTTTGGAAAAAATAGTTGAATTTTCGATAGAATAATTCAATTTCCAACCAAACGCTAGAATTTTGAACCAAAATAGATAAATTTGAATAGCAAATACGATTAGTAGACTTTTCAATTAAACAGAATTAACTTTCAACTAGAAATAATTGGATGTGCTGAAAAATTGGAAGTTTATTGAAAACGAGGGAAAAAGAGGAATCCTTTAAAAATGGGAAAAACGGGGGATAAGGGAAAGACTGTGAAGTCTGCTTTGTGCATATCTTATTTGATTAATGTGACCTACTTAGAGATTATTTCTTAGAATAAGATTAAAATCACGCGAAAAGATTGCATTGACCTTGGTATATTTTTGGCACGCGGTGATGGCTTTAAGGTCACGAATCAGTGATTGTTTCGCACCTTCGAGAGCACCGATCACAAGGACAATTACTTTAACCGAATACGTTGGGTACAGTCGTTGCAACTCCCTTTTAAGGTATTGATACCTCTCCTCCTCCTCGAATTAAGACTTTACGTTACAAGACGATAGTTTTGTTTCGAGAAAACTTCTTTCTCTCAAAGTAATTTCTCAAATATTTCATAAAAAATGTGTGCTCATTTGAACTATTCAAATTCATTTTTAATATTTGAATCAATCTATAATCTGACAGGTGTTCATGGAATAAATAATCATAAATGAAGTATTAATTTGTTTGGTTATTTGTTTATCGAAGAATCGAAGAGTCAGTTATAATACACACGATATAAATTTCCCTTTAAACAAAGGATTTCGCTAAAACGTAAAAGATGTCATTTTATTCTTTGAAACTGACTTTAATTATATGTAAATATCTGAGAAGGACAAACTCGACGTCTATAATCGACGAGAGATAAGCACATTATGATATATGTACGTTCTATATAATATGATGAAGAACCAGAATATTCATTAGTTACAATTTTGCTCAAATTCTTAAGTAATACATTGATTACTATTTTCTCTTATTGGAAAGATGAGGATTGTTCATACTCCCATATTATCCTTGACGGTCATCCTTAATGCTATTGGTAAATATAGTAATATATTATATCTATAATTTTAAGTACATTTGTAAACATACCGAAAATTCACATTTATCCGTCGTAATCTGCATTCTATCCCAATTGCTTTTTTTCAAACTCTATCTGAGTTTGCCCGAAATGAGTACAAATTTAGTCGGAATTTCCTCCGGGGGAAGCCAGAATGTGTGTTATAAAAAATATAATTTAAGAAATGTCCCTGATGATCCAGCATTCGTATCATACATACGTGCATGTGCACATATGGTACACTCCTAAGGGGTCATCCAGAAATTACGTAAGAAGATTTTGGGTATTGAGTAAAGTCTTACTGTTTCATATGAGGGAGATTGGAAGGTCTGACGTCAGAAATATTTTTACTACAAAAATCATAAATCCAAAGATATTACAACAGTTTTATCGATTGGACAGTCCTAAATGGAGTTCAATGTAGAAAATGACTGCAAGAAATTCAAGGTCTGAAATTTTGCAAATAGTGACTGAAACTGTATCGACAGCAGGCTTTACAGGCCAACTGCTCTAAAAAAAGACGAAATAAAAACATTTTTCACGAGGATATCATAATAAATTCTTCGAAATAAAATAATTTGGTTAATATATTTAATTTACTTTGATAATAATACGTATATATATCATACAATAAAGCATATAAATAATAATATTACTAATAGTGTGCATCCTGCGTTGGCACGGTGTTTTCAGAAGATCATCGAAAAACCAGATCTGATTCCAGGCTTTATGCTCCAGGGTACTACGTATATGTTGCCTAAGAAACCGGACGCTCAAAATCCATCTGATTTCCGACCGATGGCCTGTCTTCCAACAATATATAAATTTCTTAAAGCTATCATAGCAGATAAGGTATATTCTCACTGCGACGAGAATGACATCCTTACAGAAGAACAATAAGGATGTTGTAAAAACTCGCGAAGCACTAAAGACCTAGTCACCATAGACGCTGTTGCTATGACGCAAGCTAGTAAACATCAAAGAAACTTGCACATGACATACGTTGACTACAAGCAAGCGTTTCCTTCCGTACCACAATACTATTTGCTTCAAGTCTTGAAAATATACCAAATTTGCTCACGCATTATTGACTTCCTAAGTCGTGCGATGATACTTTGGGGTACAAGAATCAAGTATTTTGATCATGGACAATCAAGGATAAC
>JAABKJ010008081.1:0-11541 GCA_011634705.1 Andricus grossulariae | reverse complement strand
AAAAGGGAAAAACCTTTGAAATATTTTCAAAATGTTTTAGTGAAAAAAAAACTAAAAATAGTTCCCCCCCCCCCCCAATTACTCAATAATCACATGAGGAGCGGTAGTCAAAAAATTTGTATCAAAAAAGAAAATTGCACTATTATTTGAAGATCTTAGCATTAAAAAGTTATATCTCAACAAAAAATTCATTGATATAAATTGGTATAAAAAAAAACTCATCTGTATCAAAGCCATCATGATTTTTCTATTTTCTTTCCGATTTCCAAATTGCACTTGATAGAAACGATTAGCTATCTCTTATACAAATTTCTGTATACCCAAACACAGTCTATACGAAAACTAGTCAAATTTTTGAATTTTATTTTTGATTTCTTTCACAGTTGAAATATCGACCAACTCGTCCAAGCACTGACGCGAGACTAATTTTTCTTTTTAAAGGACAAAGAAGGTCCATGTGCTGCGAGTTCATTTCAAGTTTCGTCGCCTTTCGACTTTAAGTGCAATTCTTGATTTCATGTAATCAAATTCTTAGAAAAAGTATTAAAATATTATTATAACATTCAGTGAAAAATCATTATAATTAATCCCATGACTTAAGAATTTTTCGGATATACTCTGGATAATGTAAAAATCTGTGGAATACTGTGCACTTGTTGATTTATTGTTATCAAATTCTTTGAAAAAGTGTTAAAATATTATTTCAAAATTCAGTGAAAATTTCAAAAAAAAAAAAGGATATACGATGTAATTCATATTTCCTGTCTGAAAATTATATATAGGTTTTTTTATTTTCAGGTTTTTGTTTATGGAACTTCTTTTCACAATTTCTTTTGTTTCTGAAATTATTGAGAATTTTAGAACTTAGAACTATTTTTGTATTTTTCAAGCTAAATTAGTTTGATCATTTTATGACCTGATTTTTATTCGAACCCTGACCTGCCGGAAAAAGGAATGCGATTATCATCGTTAAGTTCTTGACCGCAAAAAGCAGTGTGTGTCATTATGTGGCCTCCATTCAATATGAGTCAGGGTTCAAATAAAAATTAGGTGACAAAATGATCAAACTAATTTATTTAAAAAAATACAAAAATAGTTCTAAGTTCTAAAATTCTCAATAATTTCAGAAACGAAAGAAATTGTGAAAAGAAGCTCCATCGACAGAAACCTGAAAATAAAAAAACCTATATATAACTTTCAGACAGGAAATATAAATTACATCGTATATCCTTTCTTTGAAATTATGAAATGAAGAGCCTCACAAGTAGCCTGTGCACGGTCGAAACAAAGTACACTCAGAAATATGTTTGATTGACCCTATATCAAAGGTAGAATTTGTTTGATTCAAATAAAATTTGTTCGATCTAAAAAAATGGTGTGTTTGAATTGAATAAATTTTATTTAACTTAAACAAATATATGTTCAAATCAACCAAATATTTGTTTGACCCTGTATCAAACAAAGAATTTATTTGATTCAAACATTTTTCTGAGTGTGAGCGCCAAATCCTGAAAATTCCAATTTCTGTGTTCTGACTTGTCATTACAGTTTCAATTTTGTTTTTGAATCTTGAAATATTTTCATAAAAAGCAATAAAATACTGAATATTGCTATGTACAAGTCTCATTTATGTTTAATGAAACCTAAAAACGTTTACTAAAATTTATATACCAAATGATTACTTTTATAAATAAAATAAATTCGATGAAAATTGGGTCAAAGCATAAAAGTCTGAAAGTACACTTAAATTGCAAAAAATATTGATTATTATTTTTCATTTTGGAAAACGGTGTGAAAATGGGATTCAGAAAAGAGGTTTGAGATTTCATGAATGATAATGAAATACATAGATGATAAATTCTACAATTTCAGGGTAACTGGAAGGGGGGAAAGGTTGTGATTAATTTACCACTACTTAATAAAAAATGTATTTGGTCAGCTAACTGTGTCATATAAAAGGCCAGTCAAAAGTTTTTTTAAATTGAAATTTACTACTTGTTACGTGTAGATTATTTCCACAACTACAGGTATCAGGGGAACTGGTAAGGGGGAGGAGACGTGACGAATTTACGACTACTTAAAGCAATAAAAGCGGGCAGTACGGGGGAGCAGTAAGCGGGAGCGAAAAAAGCGGAAAAAACTCCAACAGAAATGGTTCATACAACCCTGACTGTTTACGTTTTCAACGACTGATTTAGTGCCACGGCCAGTGTGAGGCTACCCCCGAAACTGGCCTTATATTGAACTTCTTGTGTATGCAGAATGTCCGTTCTATTCACTTTTCTAAACAATATTTTTTCCAACTCGAAAAAAAATCAAATAAATGTGAATATCAAAACATTTTCTCTTCAAAAGATTAGTGAAATATCACTGAAAATCAGTGATAAATTTTTCAAGACACCAATCAGAGAAATTGTATTCGATATGTAAGATGCAACAGGAAATTCACACAAATTCCAGTCACTTATTGAGTGATTGAACCCAGAAAAATGTCTGTTTGATTGAAATAAACAAATTTGTTTGAATGCAGTTTGTTTGATTAACAAAAATGTGTAATTGAATTAAACAAACTTTATTTGAATTTAATCAAATTTTCTTCAATTCACACGAAATTGATTTGAATTGAACAAAAACTCTATTTAAAGCAAACAAACATTTGTTTGACCCTATAGCAAAGAAATAATATGCTTGAGTATAACAAAGGATTCATCTGATTTAAAGAAACTTTATGTGAAAAAAATAACATTTTTTTTAATCAAATTTTTATTTAATTCATATATAAGTTTTCTTTAAATCAAACTAAGTGTATTCAAACAAACATTTTTTCACAGTGAATACTCGAAAGTCAAAAAAAGACAGTACCCATCACTGCAAGTATATTTCCTACTTTACAGAAGTGTGAAGCTAGACTGTTTTAGTCATTTTTCAGTGGTTGATGTTAGTAAGAAGAGAAAAAATGAATTCAGTGATTGCCAAAGAATTTTCACTTTTTCAAAGTCGAAATTTTTATGAATAGGAGTTTGGAAAAATTCAAAGCGTTTCATCAACGAAACATAGAGTAGGTGACTGAATAAAAATGCAGTCAAATGTATTTAATAATGAGTGAAAACTGGTACTTAATCTATCCACTTTCGGTTTAACTAGAACGAAAATTCAGATCATGTATTTTTCCTACAGTTCGATAAGTTTTTTTTCAATCAATGATATTTATTTCTGTGTAAACACCAAAACCTGAACTAACATTTCTAAAAAATAAATATAACTTCCTATCTTGTACCTTTTTTGTATGATTAGAAAGTTTGAATCTCGAAAATAAGTCATAAATATGCACAAAAAAAACATAAAGTTTTACTTAATAATGATATTGAAATATACTAAAAATTGTTGAACCTCTCTAACAAATTTATGGAAGTCATGCAATTGATTTTTACAAACAACCTTTGTTACCCATTCACTTCATGATTTACGTGTTGCAACACACAAACACAAAGTTTCTATAAAAATAGCTTATTTTTAATATTTTTCTCACCTAAATGATCAACTTCTTCTTTCATTCTAGGAAAGGTTAGTGAAAAGTGTAATATTTTAGATTTAAATGGATATTTAAAAATAGGGGGGGGGGGGCATATTTGAAAAAAATTTTGTGCGCAAAGATTTCGATTCTTGAAAACATGAATTATTTAATAAAAGGAAGAGATACTCCTTTTTTTACTTTCAGCAGTGGACGGCAATATAATGTAAATGTAAAGCCAAGTATTTCTATTCTACATGTACCGAAAAATCCTGGATATTCGTACCGAAATTTCGGTGCGAATAGCCCCTTCCCCCTGGAATTCGTACCGAAAAAAATCAGCTACTTGTGCCGAAATGTCGGACCTTCAACAGCCGAGAAAACCAGTATGAGAATAATAATGTCTTGTCATCAAGTCAAAAGAAAAGCGTGCAGTTGTAAATTTTCCTCAGAATATACTCAAAGAAAACACATTCGAAAAACCCACTCACAACTCACCAAATGAAAATCGTCTTGGAAATGGTAGAAACGTCAGGCGACGGCGATGAGGTTACGACGGCGAGTGGCGTCGCGACGCCGTGCGTCGGCGTTGTCGCGCGGGCGCGAAAAACAATGGCGTCTCGCAGCCTAAGAATTAGGCTCCGCCCCCTTCAATTTTCACACTATGAGCCTCCAGCGCCTGCGGTCGGCTTTCTAACGCGCACGCTTTCTTCTCCGTCCGCGCTACCCCTACTCCGCCACCAGTCACGCCCACCACGGTCCGCCCAACCATCCACGTAGGCAATGTGTCTCTTCTCAGAGGCGCAGGGGTGGGGGCACCCTAGCCAAAATTGTTGCGGGGGATCTTCGCATGAGGGAAGGCAGAATCTGTTGGTCAATCGGGCGCCGCGCACCGCAGCAGCGACGCGTCACTGCACCCCGTTAGTCGCACGTGCTCATCGTTGTTCGACCTAGCCAACCAGGCGAGAAAAAAACACGAGCCGGCACAGAGACCGATACCAGTAGAGCGTCCTGGTTCAGTGTCGTCGCCTCACGCTCGGTTGGACCGGAAGTCGCCTTTCTGCATTTCCCTCGCTTCAATTTCCCTTTGAATTTCAACGACGAATGCTTTTCGCGAATCCTCGCGTTGTGATCAGTGATCAGTGATCGGAAAAAGCACTAATTTGCGGCTCATCGGTCCACAATTGGCCGCTGGATCGCTTCAAATCCGCGTGCACGGAAGTACTAATATCTGTGTGTGAGGCGCGGGACTCCGACGCGGACAGTGATTTAAGCTGGTGGCAGGATCCGGCCTGACCACGGCCATTCTCGACACGGTACGTAAGTTTCATTAAAAAGAAAAGTTTTGTGAGTGACAGTGAGTGGCTGGTCTTCAAGGTGTTTTCTCCATAGTTTTGAGAAAAATTGTGTTGCGGTCTATTTGAGTATGATCATCCACATCGGCATGGTTTCAGAGAAAAAACGTGGATTCGTTCATGATGAAGATTGAAAAGTGAACTGAATTTTGGTTCAAATTTAACCGGGTTGTATAGGCGTATTGAACCAATTAAATTCATTTTCACCTGCACAGAAAAAACAAAGTGTAATTCTTACTCTGGTTTCAGAGTAATCTTTACCTGCAGCAAAGATTACCTTCACGTGGTAATATTTACACACCACAGTGGTTATGGTTACCATGTCAAATTTATAGTATCTTCTTTTGTTTCGATTCGAACAAATTTTACTTTAAACAGTTGAACATTTACACACAACAAAAATTCACTTCTGTTTTTTCTGTGTGATAAAAAACATCGTCAGATGACCCGCAACATAATCAACTTCACGCATGCAAGAAAAATGAACTTTCATAAGTATGAGAGTTGGTTCAAATTTAACTGGACTTTCGTTCAATTTTACCTCAAATTCGCTTAATTCTACACTCAGAAAAAAGATTCTTTGAATAACAGAAAAATTCTTCCAATCGCAGAAAAATATTCATTGGCTCGCATTCAAAGGAAAGCTTCTATGATTGAAAGAAATTTCTTTTGATTCAACAAAGTTTCTTTCGTTCAAAAAAAAATTTTTTTTTCAATAGCAATTTTTCAATAATATAACAGGATTTTCTATAATTTGAAATTATGTTTGGTAAAAGGAAAAAAGAATATTAAGTGGTTTCTTCAATTCAAAACAAATGTTTTTCTTAGTGTATACGAAATATTTGTATCAACTGAAATTCAGTTCAAAACGAACTGAGTTGGAAATTACTTTTTCCACGTAATTTCCAACTAAAATCCGGTTCACTTGAAAGGAAATCCTCAAATGATCCCAACTAAATTCAATTCGACATGGAGCAAGAAAACGGAGTATCCCTTGTGGAAATGTCTTTTTTCAATAAAATACAATATATTGCAAAAAGAAAAACTCTGTAAAAATTGTAATTTTTTGTACAAATACATAATTATTTGTCAAATTTTGTAAAAGTGTCTGCAAATAGTAAAAAAATTATAGTTTCTGGCAGATTCTTTCTACTTGTTTTTTTAATATTTAAAAATCGTAGAAAATTGCCAACAAGATTCTACTAAAACTACAATTTTTTGCTTGAATTAAAAAAATTTTACAACATTTTCACAAAAAATGGTATAGTGTAATTTCACAGTAATATTAATAATAATAATTGTAATTTATTATGGTCATCGAGAAAATACATTTTCATTGTTGGTATAATAAGTTGAAGCAGATTGGGTTCATTTTGAACTGAAATCCAGTTCACTTCTAGAAATTAAGCTCTTTTATGAAATTTTGTTTTCTTGCATGTCAAGTTGAAAATGTTATTGGTCAACTTGAACTCATGTTTTTTATTTATCTCTAAAAATTTGAATTATATATTTTTGATTATTTAAATAACTTACCCGGTAAGAAGGCTTGCATTCAAAGGTATTAAAACTTTCAATACCAAGAAATGCAGTTTCTGTCCTTTTTTGAAACCCCAATTAGGCAGCGAAAATGTTTAGATTCCAATCCCTTTCAAAGCCGATCGGAGCTGCCAAGCGTAACATGGAATAAATTAAAAACACCAGTGTCGTTTAACGCATTAGAAGACGCTTCAGGAGCATAAAATTTGCAAAATATAGTAGGATTGCACATGAAAGTACATCAGTTTATCACAAAACTCTCGCTTTATTCAAGTTTAATCATTTTAAACAATATATAAAATTATGATAAATTAAAAACTTAGTTTTCATCAGAACTGCCTGTTTAGCAATCAGTCTTGGCAATGTAAAATTATCAATACTTTGTTCTTAAATGGTTTGTATGTCATTATTATTCGAAAAACAGTAAATAAGAACAGCGAAATGTACGAATTTAAAAGGGATCAAAAGTGTTTTATTTTATGGTTGCTTTGGCGTATCCAAAAGTATTCAGAAAAAGATTGTCGACACTCGGTACAGAAAGGGATTCAGTTAAAGAGATAACTTCTACTCTCATTGGGATTCAAAACGCGAAGACAAAAACAGTGTCAAAAAGGATTTCTATAATTGTCACGTTACCATTGAACAGGAAATTTTCGAATACTTTTCAATGCAAGCCTTTTTACCGGGTAGTTCAAAGAACAGGATTTTGGTTCAAGTAGTACTTAGTAGTTCATTTTAACCAAATTAGATTCTTACGTTGAACAACAATTTAAACTCACATTTTTCTGCGCTGGATCCGTCACTGATTTTTCACTAATTTTTTATACTCGAAAACTAGTGGTATTTCAGTAAATAATCATTTATTCTCAGATAATTTTCACTTATTTAGAAAGCAAGGACAAGAAAACAATGAATGCATTATATTCCATTTTATCCCAAGTAGGTTTGAGTAAAACTAAAATGCGGATTATTTTTAAGATCTATAAAGTGTTAAAATTATGTCAATTCTACGTTTCTTCACTAAAATCGATTTTTTTCTCACATTTGCCAATCTGGATTAGAAATCACGGTTCTAGGAAAGAGAAAAGACCATTTTTCGAGAGTTGACGCTTCTCTAGATTTCTGGATAAAATTTCAATGAATTAACCAACAATTTTTTTCACTGATTAATCAGTAAATTTGACTGATTATTCAGAAATGCATCAAAAATTATTTTAGATTGTTATGGAATAGATTTTTTTAAATAAGTTCGTAAAAGCTTCTTCCAATATCAAAACTAATGATATTAGATGAACTGAAAAAGAAGCATTTATCAAAATTAATCATGCCTGCCACAGATTTTTTCCATCTTCTTGAAGGAAATTTCTAAGTTTCTTGATAATAAAATTTACTTTGGAAATATTTCTTTATTATTTCATTAGTGCTAAGAAAATCCGCAATAGAAGTTACATTTTTGCAAAATTTTAATTGGCGAGCAGAAAATTTTATTTATTTTCTGCTTAGTTATTCCAAAGATTGTTTCCCTCTTGTGCGATTCACTTACAAATTCAATTCTTTATTCAATTATATTTAAAAAAAAATAATTACTAATATATATGCTAAATGATTATTTTGCATTTGTAGATTATTTCCCCTAAAGTAATCTGATGACCAGTTTTCAGATTGTAAAACATTAGGAATGAACTTTCCACTTTGATAGATAAATGAGAAAACAAAAATGTCTGTCCTTTCAATCTCTTTTTTTTTAATGTCGTGACATCGACTGGGGGGCCACAGACCCACACACTTCGTCCCCAGCAACTTCGGGGGTCTCTTGAATGACTCAGTACTTTGGGCTTGTCATCAATTATGTCAAGATTTGTTATGCTGATCTTCGACTCTCGTAACTTTCGAATTTATATCGATTTCTGATTCCCTATAATGAAAACAAGTGCGCCCCAAGAAATTTCTAACCATTTTAACAATTTCGTGCTGAAAAGTAACCACCAAAAAACACACCCTCTTTATTAAAATCAACCTTAGGCTTCTGGAAATCTGGCGTTAGTCTCCTAATCTGACAGACGTATAAATTACAAGCGCCTCTCCTAATGGCATTTTGTGTCAAAAGATAGCTACCTGAAAATCAGTTTGTTCCAAATCTCAAGCCCCGGGCTTGGCATTGCGATTAATGCGATAATAGCATAACAGGGTTCAAAACCGACTGGGATAATTCGTGCAAATCGGATAACTCGGATTTTAAGTACCGCTTAGAGTTAGAGCCGAAATAGATTATGACTGCTTTTGTCGATATTGGTCACGCCTTTTAGTACCCCTAAAGTTTCTTTCATCTTTCAAAATACGGAAGTCCTGGGAGCTGGCTCGAGTCCGTCGGGTAGAATCGCCAGAGGCTGCGTTTACATAACGAACTTTGGGGGAAGCATAATAAAATTAAGGGACTTGGCAACGATTTCCCTAAGTGAATGCGACGGAAAAGTGCATTAGGAGCCCGGTGCCAGGTTTTTAACAAGGCTTATGGAATTAAAGATGTCTGTGGAATCAAATATTCAATCTCAAAATTAGTCAAATCTTTTTAATGAGTTGTCAAACAAATAAAAATCTGTTCTTGATTACTAATGTTAGAAGAGAAATCTGAGCATACATTGAAAAGCGGTACGGAATCAAACTATTTATTTAATTGGCAGTTGATTTTATTCGTTAAACAATTACATTATTTTATTCAGGAATCATATTATAGTCATTATTCTTGTAATCAACAATGTCTTTCAATCACTTCAATTTAAATATGGAAACAAAACTAATATAGAATGGCAAACTTTGGCTATAACGGAAGAAAAACACCAAAATCCAAAATACTATTGTTGAATAAACCATATTAACAGGGACAATCTTTTTTCTATGATAGTCTTTGATTAACCTTACAAAAGTAGTTTAAATTAATATATCGAGCGAATTTTTCATAACCAATTCTATGAATCATTGTTAAAATTTTCAAATCTAAATTTTAAAATTCATCATTGTATTGCAATCGTATTTTGAATTTCAATTGCTTTAATTTGAAATGTTGAAATTTGAAAGGCTTGCATTTTAATTCTTTAAATTTTACGTCTTCTGATTTGAAATTGTTGACTTTTATGGAGATAAATAAGCCTGCTAAGTTTAGAGGGGTTTAAGTAAAAATAGGGACAGCATAACGTTTCTCTATAGAGCTTATAGAATTTTCTGCAGAGTTAACTGCAGTTTACAGAAATTCTCTTTGCAAAGAGATTTGAAGACATCAACTTGAGGAAAAAGTTCACTAACTTTTACAGAAGATATCTATAAATCTATAATACTAATGAAACTTCTATAAACTCTTCAGAAAAGTCGGTACATTCTATACGGACAAGTATACATGATGTGCCTATTTTAACCTAGGGTCTTTGTAAAATTAGCAGATTCGTTTTCTTTCTGTTCAACTTCAAGTTTTTGGAAGCACCATTATTTAATTTAAGCCCAAATTTGTTATTTTTTAATTCCGTCAATTTAAAGTTCCGCAACAATATCCAATTTATAATAATTGCTCAATTTTAAACTTAAGATCGAAAAGAAATCTATTTTATCATGAATAGTTTTATGGAAAATGAGCATGAAAATGATTCACAATTAAGAAAGCAGTATTCCCAAACAACCTCACTTTTCGGTTCATTAGACAAAAATAACCAAATGAAAAAAGAGAGAGAAAAAGAGAAAAAATCAACCAAAACCAACCTCTCACATAATCTAAATAGATTGGTTCAGAATCAACTATAAATTGCTCAATGTTAAAGAGTATTAAAGCTTTTAATTTTGACTTCTCTATAGTCTTCTATTTTTCGTATTAATACATTAAATATGGGGAAAGTATAAATCTGATAAATTCATAAAAATAATAATAAGGTATATTTTTGAATTGTTTAATTCTCATTATGAATTTCAATTAGAAACTAAACAATACGTTCAGTCTTCAAATTTTAAATGGTTAATTTTGAATCCTCTGAATTTAAAATTTCTTTCTTTTGAATATTTCAAATTGTTTTAGTTTTGAACTTTCCAATATTTAAGCCAGAAGTTTCTGATTCCTTGTGCTTTAATTATTGAACCTTTTTATTTCAAATTGTTTAATTTTATTTCATTCGGATTAAATTTGTTTATATTTGTATAACTCCAGTGATCAAATTTAAAAATTTTAAGTACTTCAAGCTTTTACATAATTTGGAATATTGAATTTCGAAAATAGTAGAGTATACAGTTTAATATTAATGCATTTATATGTTGTAACTGAATTCGACGAGTTATATATTTTCAATTCACTTATAAATTAGTAACCCTGTAATTTTGTATTTTTAAATTCTCCAATTGAAAAAAAATCTTCCATTTTCATGACTTCTAATTTAACATAATCGAAGTTTCAAAGCTTTTACTTAAAGTTGTTGAATTTTGAATGAAAATTTTTTCGAATCTTCAATTTCAAAAAACATTTATCATTGTATATTCCACGTTTATAAGTTTGAAATTGTTTAATTTCAAAAGATTTAACTTTAGATTGGTAATTGAAAACACTTTGGGTGAGTTAATTTCATCTGAAAACATCAAAATTAAAATTATTGAATTTCAAGCTTTTGAGTATTTAATTCGAAAGACATTTTTTTAGACTTCTAGTTTCAAATCTATATTTTTAAAATTTTTAATTATTTAGCAGCCAATTTTAGGTACGCTTTGAAGTTTATAAAAATTATGATTTATATGAATTATTTTTATGATTTTAATACAAGTATTTAAATCATACATTTTGTAGGAAAGGAGAGGTTGAGTTCACCGAAATTCGGTGAGCACAGTACAAATATTTCCGGTTCGCCTAAGAGAGACGATAAAATAATCGTCGAACCTTCAATTCATCCAAGTTAAAATTGTAAAGTATTTATATGGTTTGAATCTAAAACTTTTCGATTAAAAAAAAGTTCTCTTCAGTTTTATACTTTTAAGCCCTGAATTGGAAAAAGGGTAATTTTTAAAACTGTCCGATTCTCATATTTTTCCAATTTGGATCACAGAAAAAACTGGGGTTTCTATTGGAACCAATTTTTGGTTCCAAAGGAGCTGCAACAAAAAGGAACCTCTCTT
>JAABKJ010008080.1:0-11541 GCA_011634705.1 Andricus grossulariae | reverse complement strand
ACTATTTTCACAGTTTACAATATTTACATATGTCAATGCTAAAAATGTAATGTTCGCTTTGTAGAATTATTATTGGTATTCTGTGAAAAGTGTATTCGTATTTAATCATCAAAATAATGTTTTCTTCACATTTCATTATTACTTATTAATTTATTGGATATTTAATATGCTACAAAATATGTTTACGAGATAAATGTACGCAAAAAATGTATTTTAACAATTAAAATAAATCAAATTTGTATTTTCCCTATGCATTTGAATAATTGTCGGCCTAATGGAAAGGTTATGAAAACCCCTATTGATACGGTAGTGGAACAATTTTTTTTTTGTATTAACAGGGACATAAGTCACTAAAATAAATGCTAGTTGAGAAATAATACACCATACATTAAAGACCTTCTAATATTTGAGTTTACATTATTAAAATATTGATAAATTGATTAAATAAATTTTCTCAACTTTTTATTTGATATACTCTAAATTTTGAAGAGTTCTGATGCTTTGAAGGCTTTGATTTTGTGGTTAAGTCTTTAATAGTTCAAATGAAAAAATTTTCAGGTTTGGAAGTTTTAATTTTTTAATTTTTGTGACCTCGAAAAATGATTGCTAACCAGGAAATGCCAGAATTTTGTTTTTATTTTTAGAGGCCACCCTAAAATATTTAATATTTATAGGGTAAATGTACTGGCAGTCGGACAAACAGCGTCATCCTCATATTTAAATTGTTGTTAGTACTTATTTTTACATTTTTTCTAACGAAAATTTAGATTTATGGACTCTCGATGTATTTATAAAAATATTTCTGCCATTTATTTTTAAGTCAAATACCATTTTGAGAAAAAGTTAATAAAACACCGGTGGTTCAATAATACACTACTTTAATAGTATACTGTGCACCGGGTGTAGTAACTGTGTCTTTATAACCGAGTGTGATGTTTGCAGGACTATTCGTAGACGAGCGCGAAGCGCTAGCGGGTCAACAGTCCCGTAAACACGCGAGGCTATGAAGGCACACTCACTGCACTTGGTGCACACGATACTTTATGCAACAAATTTCTGTTATAGGCTTTTCGAGAAATTTAGATTTTAGCTGCCGAGGAGGGAGTCTTAGGAGTGGCGCGGGGTCCAGTGGGCAAAGCCTCGTTTGCCATTTTCGCCATTTTCGCACAACACTTTAACCTCTGCTTTGACCGCTTCGACAGACAAACGTTTCTCATGAACGTAAGATTTGATTTTAACGTTCATAACATTTCCACGTTTTTGGATTAGGAGTGCGGAGCGCATTTTGACTTTTCTCACATGATAGTAAGGTTATGAAACGGTACTTGAGACTTAGCTAGTAGGCATAGAGATGGCAGCACTTTCTATACGCTTCATGATTACTAGACTCGCAAAATAGGTGGCGTAAAGTGCCCGTAACACTCATGTGTTGCATGAAGTACTAAAAGTAAGACTATTTGTTCAAAAGTACGTTTTATATCAAGTAAGTGATATTTGACAAAAAATTGAACAAAAAAGTAAAATTATATCCAGTAGGTTAGGGAGGTTAGAATTTCAAGACGATGATTGTAATATAACTCTTACAAATGAACCTTCCTCACTATTTAAAATATTATAATTTTATTTCAATCCCTAATAAAAAATTCATTTATTTTTCTCCAGTCTATCAAAGTTTGACGAACGATGGGATAAAAGCAAAATTGATGTATCTAAGTTTCGGTTAGAGAGGTTGTGATTTCAAGAACATGTTTAAATTCTCCCGAATTATCGTTCGCTGTTGTTTGGATTTTAAAGTCTCAGTTACTTTAAATAAAAACTCCACAAGTTCTAAATTAAACATATGACTGTATATAAATCACTAGGACCTAACCGTCGGCCCTACAACTTAAAAATGCACCAAATAAAAATGAGTTTTTGTCGTCCGAACACCCGCCAGCCATCCTCGTCTCGACTCAACTCTTCGTAATCTAACCTAATCCCAAAAATAATATAGATAACTCCTCTAAGTAATAATCATTCAACCTACAGCTAGAGTAGCTCAAACCTAAGGCTGGCGTCGGATCTCCTGTTTACATAAAAAAATCCTTTAATTTATTACGCATTCTTCTGATGAGTTTCGTCAACTTTCTTTCATCTGCTTACTTCGCTGTAGTAGATTGATTCGGCCTTTAAGGCTCTTCGCGTTCCAAGCTCTTGATCTAAATTTCGATTTCCCTATCAGAATTTTCCTCGTCATCTAAGACTTCCTGACCACGTCGCCAAGATGCTAATTCAGACGCATGGGCAGTAGCTGCATACGTCCTTCCTGCTACTGCGTACTTAAGATGTACGATTTTGTATCTACTGTGTCCGAGGGATTCCGTTACCATCATCTGACCACGAAATTTTGGCAGAAGCTTGGTTCGTCCCCAATTCTATCGACTGCTCGCCTCAGGGCAACAATGTCTCCTGGCTGATATTCTTCGTAGAAACATTGCTTCTTATCTTCACGCTCCTGCATTTTCAATTGCTCTTCAGGAATCCTTCATCTAACTCCATGCTGAATCTGGTTCACTGATTCAGCTGGGTCCGTTTCGACTTTGGCTCCAAGGTTGCTGAGGCAGCCTTCGTCGTATCGTGGTTGATGACCATGTAATGTCTCAAATGGACTACGCCTGGTAGTCTTAGAACATGCAAGGTTAAGGTGACGTTCCGCGTCTGTTATCTTCTCGTTTCATAGATCTTTTTAACCTCCAGCAAACGTCAAATGCAGTATAGGAACCAACACCCGATTGACTATCTTTATCATCTAGTTTGCCTAAAGATGCTTGGGTGAATTAAATGTATGTTCTACTCCATATTCATTACAGAAATCTTCCATGATCTTCGCAGTAAACGCAGTCCCTTTATCCGTGATTAGTCTTGTCGGAGAATTGGGTTCAGAGCCTTTACAACTCCTAGCGCTATGGTGTCTCTGGCCGCTCTCAACAATGTATAACGGATAAAATGATCGACTATCACCAGCAAATAACTTCTTCCTCGTCGACTCTTCATAAATGGTCCCAGGTGATCAGCATGGACCACTTTAAGCGGCCTTGATCCAGGTGGAATTGGATTTAATTTACCTGTCTGTTTAGCTGGGCACTTCCTCAGACCACAATCCGGGCACATAGAAATATGTCTTCTCACATACCGTTTCATTCCAGGGGACCAATAGTATCCCTTGATTCCAGCCACCCTTCGATCCACCGCAAAATAACCCCGCCGATCGTGATACCTTACCACAATAGACTTTCGCATGGATTTTGATACCACTATCTGCCAACGTTCTGTTTCAACCATTTCAGACTATCCAGTTTCAGCCCCCTTTCGGCCTCTCTGCTTTTCCATTTCCCGCTCTCTGCGGTAAATCAACTGTTGCTGCAATTTGAATCCATTATTCCGTTCCTTTTCATGTTCGGTTCGTTCGTCCTCTTCCTTCGTTAGTATTCCAGCTAATTCGCTGTGCTCTAGATCCGTATTCTACTTCAGACATCGCAATGATTACCATGCGACGATCTAGCGACTCCGCCCATTGTCACTCGAGTCTGTATGCAATTCGGTAACGGCCTTTGGACTGTAGAGGACCAGCACTGGGTCAGTCAACAAATGCTATTTCAGATTCTTGAACGCCTGCTCCTCTTTTTCTTTGCACTGATAGGGAACTCCTGCCTGAGTAAATCTTGTTAAAGGTTCACCCTTCGCAACGAATCCTGGCACAAAATGTCGAAAAAAGCCTGTTAATCCAATTAATCGACAGACTTCATGCACATTCTGTATGTAAGTACCACTCCGGTACTAAAGTTCCGACTCTGTCGCACGAAAGTAACCACCTCTCCGAACGCTTACAGCGAATTAGATACTTGTTATGGTGAAAACGATACAGCTGTTCCATGAGTAGAAATCATGAAATTTCTCCTCCCTGAAAACCACTGTCTTAGATAATTGACCTTGAATGACCTAAATATGCATTTCGCTGGGTTTAACGTGAGACCAGCTTTCTCTAACGCCTCTAACATTTTGTCTAATCGTTCCATTAGGTCAGACATTTTTGCCTGTGTCATTTTGAGAACGCTCTGAAGTCAGTGACCATCCATTTGTACCCATTCTTCTTTTTCGCCAGCATCGCTGGACTTACACACGGTGATTTTGTATCCGTGGCGAGCCCAGCTCGCTTCCATTCTCTTACAAGTTATTTCATTGTCTCTCGCTCGCCACCAGATGCTCGAATTGGATGTCGTTGCACCGATTTGGTTTTATTCTTCTCTCTAATCTCCATTTCTATGAGGCTTGTGCATCCAACTTCTTCCATATTTATTCAAAGTTTCGTTAGCCGCTTCTCTAGGTAACTCTTTTAACAGTATTGGTTTTCTTCAGAACCAAGTTAGGCCTGCCACCACCGTAGTCCTCATTCCATTGAGGCCCACCGATACCCACAGTTCGTCATCTTTGTTAATTTCTCCAATCAGGAAACCGCAGTCCTTGGCCACTGAGTTGTGAATAAGGCAAATTGCACTGCCGTTTTTGATATATCCAGTGCTTAAGTATTCTCCGTTGAACGTCACGTTTTTCAAGGTTGGTTTACTGTTAACTACTTTTGTAGTTCGCGTCTTCTCCGTTGACGTGTCTTTCTGAACGTCAGGACAAGACTTGCTAAAGTGGCCGGGGTTTTTACACTTCCAGCAAAGCATTTTATTTTTATCGAGGCGACCGTCTCGAGAAAGATGACATGAATCACCAGTTGCAACGTCTTTCCACATGTTTATCAAAAATTCTGTTAGGTTTTGTCTAAGCAGATTTTTCCGTCTTTTTCTCTGATTGGTTTCCTTTTAGATTTTCGAATCCTCCTCGATGTTTCTCTGCTTTCTCGTCCACTTTTCCCCTAACAGGTTTCATTGCTGAATTTGCTCCCTCCATGTCCGTCAAATCGTCCAGAAATTCCTCCTCAGTAACATCTTTGCACGAACTTAATTGTAGGTATAAATCCCGTAACCATATTCCAGAGGGGATTGTTTCTTTGTTTTCACAAAGTCCAAATTCAACTTTCGGAAAAGATACATCTCATCCATCACGTAGGTCATCGTATCCTCGTTCTGCTTTTTTCTGCCCGATAAGAGCCTCCAGATATCAGACATCGAATGGTCTCTAATAAAATTTCTTCGAATCGTCGATGACTCCAACCTAAAAAGTATCGCCATGTCTTCAATATCCTCGAGACAAATTTTTGCCACACGAGGTTTGCCCTTACCGTTAAATTTTTTCACCTTGAAACCCGTAGGCTGCACAAATCGATGTGAACTCTCATATGTCAATTTCTGAGGATCGCTAGAAGCACCCGCCAGAACCTTTAACAACAGAGGGTTTTCTAAAAGTAGGTTCGGGTTGTCAATCATTAACTCCGCCAATAAATTATTGACTATTTTCCCTGAGCTACCATTATCACGACCTCCTATTCGGTCGTCCTGACGATTCTTGACGATCAAGAAACTCTTTTCGATTGGCATTACATCTCTGACTCTCGCGATTTTCAACTTCGGATCCAGCAAGTGAATTTTCCCTTGTCTGTCCTTCTTCGTTATCGAAATACATTTCTCGATGTACCGCCTCCATTTGCGCGTAAATAATTCCGGAATTCCGATTATTATTCCCTTCCGAGTCCGTAACTTCACGAATTTATTTGCAGGCTAAATTCAAAGTCTTTCTGTCCTTCTGAATCGTCTGCTCGCGATTGTGTTTCAAAATCCAAATAGCTCGTTGACTGATATCGACTTCGATCAGCTAACGATCCACGTTCATTATTTGCATAGTCCGTTAAGAACTGTTCACGTTCGCGTTCATATTGTTAAACACACTTCTGAATACCGACACTTACTATGTTTCGCCTTGCGCCAGTCTTCCTTCGTTGCTATCACCGATGACATTCCTAATTTCCCCTGTTGCCTCCCAGGCGCCTTTCCTTCCACCGACCACGGTTCAATGACTACCGCCATTTTGACCATCGCCACTTCCGAAAAATCTTGCGTTTTCATCAAAATTCCCCGGAATACTCACTTTGTCTTTAGTTGCCCCGAAATTTATTTTAAAAATTCAAAATCTGTTGTTATTTAGGCCTCACCACCAGCAGAATTCTCCGTCGCCGCTGACTCCATACCAGTCCGCCTATAGCCCGCCGAATGAAACTTCTCGCCAAATCCACCACATTTAAAACAAAATCTTCTGTCTACCAAGTTCCATAAAGTCAACCAAAAGTTCTCAAGAATCCATCCAAAGAAAATACCCGGTACACCGAGTTGTCCATTTTCATGAGCGATAACGGTCTCCACACAATTTGGAAATGTATCTTACTTCTGATTGAAAGCTTTATATAAATAAAGAATAAAGACTCCCATAAATCCCGTCGCCACTGTTTTTTGAATTTTAAAGCCTAGTAACTTAAAATAAAAAGTTAGTGATAAGCAATTTTTGAACTATTTATGGAACAAGTGTTTATTTTATCAACTACAAAAATTATTATGAATTCAGGGTAATTAACGGTCGAAAAGGTTTCGACACATGTTAGTCGGCTGGGGACAATTGATAATCGACTTTAGCCTTTTGGGCGTCCGCTAAGTCCTTGGACGAATTGGGTCCCGTTCGGAAGCCTTTCTTGAAACCACGGCCAGTGGGGGAGGTCGTCGGTACACTTGGACGAGAGCTTGCTGCTTGCGAGGTGATCTCCGAGGTGACGGATAAGTCCTCGACTTCCTGGGCGAGCGTCGTGAGTTTTGGCGAGACTTTGGCCTCTTTCGTTCGTTAGAACTCTTGTCAGGGAGAGTTAGGATCACCCCGGGCTCGTGTTCCCGCTTTATGGTAGGCTCCGCACTCGTTGAAGGGAGGCTGGAGATTTCCCTCAGCGTAGTCCTAGGATGGGGCTTTGGTAATGCCGATAGAAAATATACCAATTTTGGGGGCGACAATTCGATGGGCTTCGGAGGCAAAACCCCGTTGGGATAGGCACGCAGCTCCAATAGGTCCTCCTCCCCAAAGTGGTGAATATCTAGAGTACCTGCAGCTGGGCTCTGTAAGTCAGGGTCAAATCCCCGATCCTCTTGATAGAGGACCGAGAGAGGAATAAAAACAAAACAAACAAAAAAAACGATCCTCTTGACAGAGGACCTAGTAAGAGGTGTAAGAGGGAAAAATCCACCCGATCCTCTTGACAGAGGACCGACAAGTGGGAGGAAATATTCTCAGATCCTCTTAACCGAGGACCGAGAGAGCAAGAAAAGAAAATATCCCAGATTCTCTCTACAGAGGACCGAGAGAGTGAAAGGACCGAGAGATAGAAGAAAAAATTCCCAGATCCTCTTAACAGTGGACCGAGAGGTAACATAAGAAATACTCAGATCCTCTTAAAAGAGGACCGAGAGATAAAATAAGAACTTCCCAGGCCCTCTTAACAGAGGACCGAGAGAGGATAATAGGATAGAAATAAGAGAGGAAACTTATACAAGGTCGGAGAGAAGAAACATGACAAGGTTATTTTTTAATGGTGGAACACTTACCGTTATGGGTTAGATTCATCGGCGGAGAAAACAACTCGCTAAGTTGCTAACGGCTGGTGATAATTTCTCTAGATTTCTGGAGACTTCCTCCTTCCCAAAGTTGCTTATAGTGTTTTTGCCTTTCTTCACTTACTACACTGGGTAACGTGAATAAGTCGGATTCTTTTGGTTCTTTAAAAACGCAAAAAAAAAAACATTAATAAGTCGAAGCAAAGGTTTCGAAAAAATAATTAGTAAGTCGGGGTTAGGTTTTTGAATAAGTCGAGTTTAGATTTCCCGGCATAGTTGATTCCGTAGTCAGGTAGTAATTAGTCGTAGCACAACAGGTAGCTCACGAATATTGTTCTAGCGCGAAGCTCTCGTCGCCTTATAACAAGAAACCACCGAAATTATGGACAAAGGTCGGAGCGTCAACGTTACCGGGTGGTAACTGGATCGGTGCTGACTAGGAGCTCACCGAGAGCGAATACATCAACCGTCTGAGAGCAGCGCTGCGGCATGAGTAGCAACTAATCGACCTATCGATGTGTCGATTCATCGAAGTTCGTTGCTGGCACGCGAAAATTTAAAATGAACTAAAAGTTAAAAGGTTGTAAATGGGTAACAACCATAATTAAATAGAAGTGTTGTGCCCTCGGCCTGTTTTAGTATAGTTGCTCATCGGTCCTGCAACTTTAAAATACACCAAATAAAAATGAGTTTTCGTCTTCCGAACGCACTCTAGCGATCCTCGCCTCGACTAAACATCCCGTAATCTAACCTTTCTGAATTCTAACTTTATTACTACGTAAGTAGTTGACCTAATATTTTAAATATTTGTAAATGTGTAGTAATTGTGCGTATGTATGAATCCTACCATATTTAACATTGTTGGGAATTTGGGAAATTAAATAAAAGGCACTAAGAAATTCTTGTATGGTCGTATATTTTTAGAATAATTAGACAAAATAAATGTTTAAAAAATGATCTTTTAGAAGCTTTTCAGCTTTAAATTAAACCATTTTGAATTAAATTCTTAACAATTAAGTAAATCCAATCTCAGTGCTCGAGGGGTTGATCACTTTTAAAGTCTAGTGTGAAATTGTGTGAAATTATAAAATCTTTGTGAAATCTTTTGGAATCTTTGAAATCTCTGAAATCTTGAAATCTAGTCTAAACTCAGAAGTCGAGAGAGCAACACCTCGTCAATGCTTTTTAAATTTAGAATTTTTTATTTGAAGTGATTAAAAATGTAAAATTTACAATTAGAATTTTCACAATTGCAATAGGATCTATAAGGTTTATTTTATAATAAAAATATTAACTAGAATGAAAATAATTTATTTACAGAAAACGTCAAATAGTGCTGGCGGTATGGGTGTTCTAATACCAGTAATAGCAATTTTAGTTCGTCGTTTACCTCCCATTCGAAATCCTCGTCCTCGAATGTTGAAGATTTTTAAGGATTTCTGGTTGTACTGTGTCGTTATGGGATTTGTATCAGATTCATCAAGCAGAATATGGCCTCGTGATTGGTACGAGGGTATTAAGGAAATCGCTGTAAAATCTCCCTATCTTGTATTTCAAATCAGCTCGCGAGTCGAAATGCGTGAACTTCAATTTACTTCCGTTGTCAGGAATGATAGCGTTTCACAGAACGAACTCCAAGAATTACGAAACCAAATACTCAAGATGAGCAGCAGGTTAGATTATTAAATTAAAATTTAGTTTTCTGTGGAAAAATTTAATATTAAAGTATAATAAATATTTGAGAAAAATTGGATTTTATATTTCTTTACAGATCAAGCGATGTTACACCTTACGTTGCCAAACTACAGTTTGCTCAGTGCACGTACTTATTATCCGTTTACTGGCTAGAAACACTGAGAGTGGAAAATAGTCATGAACCAAGTTTACAGCCAATTATGGAGTATCTCAGTGATACTGCTTTGTTGAAAGACAAAAGTGGTATGTGGCAATGCATTTGCAGCGTCGGTGATGCGGTTTTTGCCAAATTTAAGGACGTCATGCAGCGAAAACCGAAAGATGAAAAACGCGAACAGCAATTAGAGAATCACGCCAAATTTCTTTTGGTGTATTTTAATCATATTCATAAGCAAATTAGACGAGTGGCTGATAAATACCTGAGTGCATTGGTGGATGCATTCCCACATCTTCTTTGGAATTGTAAGGTCTTATGGACTATGTTGGATATTTTACTGGTAAGAATCAGTCAGTAATCAAAAGCAATTAAGTAGCTGGGACTGTTTGAATACTTACATCTTATTAAAAATTTTATGTATAGGTCCTATCTTATTCTCTTCACCTTGATCCTAATGAAGAAACACCTGAGTTGCAAATACCTGGGACACCTTATAGTATTCAGCTGATAGAAACTGTTGATGCAAGAGAAGTATGGTCTTTTCAAAGTTAAAATCTCTATTCTCGGAGTTGAAGTCAGTAATATTTTCGGATGTTTGCGAGTTTTGTTAATAATAATATTTCCAATTCCTTGCAGATTATAGTAAAGGATTTTACTGCAAGGTGTAAAGAGATTGTTCAGGAAGCAATGAAATGGGCGCCTCAGGCTACCCGTTCGCATTTACAAGAATATATTAATCGTATTCCTTCCGCTGGAACGTGGCCTTATGTTGGTTACGCGATGGCCGCTGATTCTATACTTGAATTTGTTGACTTGGCACTTCCTATGACAAATTCTGCAATTGTAAGATGATTTGGATTTTAAAGTAATTGTCGCTTTACGCTCTAGTTAACTTGTAAAAGTACACAAAAAATTATTTACTTTACCATTACACGTCAGGAATATCAGAATCTGCAAGTGGTTGTTCGATTTTAATTAAATTTATGTTAGTGAAATATTATTGATATATAAGAAATATTCGAAGCTCTAAGGATTTTTGAAAATTTTCCAGATTACGGGAATTACGCCATATTGAATTTTTTGGAATTATCGACATTTCTGGAACCCATAATTGAATCATGTTGAAATTTGGAGGTATATGAGATGAAATTATATATTTTGAAACTATAAAATTTTAAGTACAATTTTTTGAAATTTTGCTTTAAAAAAAGTTCAAACAAATATTTGATTCAATTTTTCGTGAAATACTCCCCTTTTAATTTTGGTTAAATTAGGATATAAAAATTCCTTATAAAATCACCTTCCTTTAAAAAAAATGAACGAAGACTCTTCTGGTTTCCGAGATATCGTCATTTTAGTGAGACCATGCGCTGCGCTGTCAGTGTCGCCACTTACAAACGATAGAAGCTGCAAATTTTGTTTTATCTTCTTAGAAAGATTATTTCAATGCTCAGCGTGACCTGGGGGTAATACTTAGGGGTGCGTGAACTGAAGACAATTATTTAAAATCATATATTGCTCATTTTTAAGGGATATTTCGACATTAATATTACTTACTTTTATCGAAAAATTGATACTTGATCATAAAAATGTCTCTCAATATGATTCGTTAATTTTAAAAACAAAGTCTGTAAACAAATTTCCATTACAAAAATTTGAAGTCAACAAAAAATAATTTTATCCCTTAATTGTCCCTAATTTATGTTGTCAGTGAGATTTATAAGACATTAGTAAGGAAAGTTTTTCATTTAGTATTATTTGTTAATTTTATATACAAATTATATAAAGTGACAATTAGGAGATAACATTTTTTTCACTTCAAATATCCACACTGGGAATTTGTTCACGAATAGCCACATCGAGTTAAAAGTTTGGGATAATAAATAAGAAGCACTAAGAATCGCGGCTCTGGCCCTACATTTTTATAATTATGAAAAAAGTTTTTTTTTTAATATATATATTTTTTTTTGTTGCTTTTTTCATCATTATAAAAATTCAGGACCAGAGCTGCTTTTCTTAGTGCTTCTTATTTATTATCCAAAAATTTCAACTCGATGTGGCTATTCGTGTGAAAATAAGTTTACAAATAAAAAAAGTGTCGGTAAGGTAGGAAGCCGG
>JAABKJ010008079.1:0-11541 GCA_011634705.1 Andricus grossulariae | reverse complement strand
CAAAAGCTCTGGGTACCTATGTGGCCCGCCGAACAGAAGAGAATATAAGGTCAACCACCTTTTATATATGGACGACCGTAAACTCTTTGCTTCCTCGAAAGAGGATCTTGAAAGCCTTGTGGGGGCGGTGAATAGGTACTCTGAAGCGATTGGCATGAGCTTCGGACTGGACATGACTGGGCATGAGCTTCGGCTTACTAAGCTTGGAGTGTCTTCATCGAAGAACGGTTCTAGTGACAGCCTGCTCAGTTCTAAATAGTGCAGATTCTCTTATGCGACTCGTACATCAACATGAAGTCGTCAATGACCCGGTTCCGTGGCCAAAAGTCCAATTTTCAGACTTTGAATTTGTAGACAAGAATCAGGTCATTGTAATCAGTGATAATTGGGGTATCTTATACATACATTATAGTTTAATCATCAAAATCCTGTTCTGTTGGCAGACATGCAAAGTTAAAAATGTTTTACAAATTCTTCATGTGTTCTTCGTTCAAACATTTAATATAGTTATGGATTTGTTAATTTTTTTTATGTTTCTTTTTTCTCTATTACCCATAGATACATAGAATTTAAAAAAAGTGTTGAGTTGATACAAAAAAATTGAATAAAATTTCTGCCACATTGATGTTAGAAACTAATTAGTACTTTGGTAAAATACTTTCTTTCATTTGCCAATAACACGAAATAACGCAACATATCAAAAATGTTCAATTACTAATGTGTTCACTATAAAATATACTTTACGGTAGGGGTGCCCACTTTTGCCCGTTCTCAAAAATAATACAATAATCGCCAGTAATAGAGTCAGCATCCGAGCGCCAAGAACTGACCTGTCTGGCTGAATTGCGGGAGCCGCCAAATGCGCACGCATGCACATTGCACACGTCTGATGTTTCGCTGTGTTGTTCACTTGTTTTCCAGTGTTCACTTTGCTTCCGAATCTTATCCAAAGTTAAAAGTTTTTACTTTTTCTTTTCGTTAACTTTCTTCTCTCTTGGATTCGATTAGACCAACAGGGAAATTATTGATTTTCTAATGAATAATACTCTTGATTCGACTGTTCATTGCATTATATTGAAACTGAATTGGAGTATTGAAAATATCCCAAAGTCAGGCGTAAAATCTTTGATAAAGAATATATGATCTTTGAAATGTAGAAGTGATGAAAAATTGCAAGCTGCGAAAATAATGTCAGAAAGATTTGAATTAAATAATGCTGAATGGCTAAATTCAAATTTTTCAGTTCCTTTCATTGCAGTACAAGATTCTGAATCTAGAAATAAAAATTATACAAATGACAGATTGTTTCACAGCAGAACTTTCAGCCGCAAAGCAAACATAGAAGGCATGTTTTACAGAGCTTTGGATAGCTCGGATCAAATCATATGCTTCCTCAATCTTCAATCCCAAAATAAAAAGAAAAATGTATTGAACCTTACTGCGGAGGTGGAAGAATTAATAAAGATATCGCAAGAGGACGAATAGTGTCATTCGGACGTAGAAAGTCAGAACGAAAACGATAATTAGCCAAGTATCCATCAAACATTTTATACTTTAGGCAACACAGAATTATCGGATGATGTAGAAAAAATTTAACGTGAGAGGCTAGGGGAACTCAAACAGAAGCACCCCAAACACCATAGTTTTTAAAATTAAAAATTAACATATCATAAGCTAACTGCGGGCAAAAGTATTTCATTTTACGTAGATCATTTTTAAAATACTTCTCGATATTGAATCCGCTGAATGTTTTTACTTTTTTAAATTCGGACTCCAGATTCGTAATCAGCGCCCTCGAAAACCCTTAGATACCACGTTTCAAGTGGATCCAATAATTTTTTGAAATACTAGTCTACCATATTTGATCGGCTATTTTGTTATTTGAAATTTCGACTTCAGTTTCGAAGTCAGCGCCCTCGAAAAGCCATAGATACCACGTTTCTAGTAAATTCAATAATTTTTTGAAATACTCTTCCACCATATTGGATCAGCCATTTTGTTCTTTGAAATTCTGACTTCAGATTTGGAGTCAGCGTCCTCGAAAACCCATAGATACCACGTTTCAAGCAGATTTAATAATTTTTTGAAATACTCCTACGCCATATTGGATCCACCATTTTGTTTTTGAAATTCCGACTTCAGAATTGGAGCCAGCGCCCTCAGGAAACCACAGATACCACGTTTTGAGTAGATCCCATAATTTTTTGAAATACTTGTCCACCATATTAGATCCGCCAGTTTGTTTTTTGAAATTCTGATATCAGATTCGGAATCAGCACCCTTGAAAACTATGTGTAAGTGACATTGAAATTCATTTCTATACATTTTGATGAATTTTCCTACTGTTTGCCACGGAACCGGGTCGCCTGGCCGACTGTGACGTGTCGCGGATAGGGCCGCAGAGGAGCTTGACCTCCCATTTCATTCCAGCGACACTTCACATGGCCTAGCATCACTAATACCTTCGGTGCTCAAAAGTCGTGTACAGGAAGCAGAACATACGCTTCTACTAAGAGAACATGCTGACAAGCCTCTTCATGGTCAATTCTACGGCATCATACGTAACGAATAGCTCTCAATGGGTCTGTCCTACATGTTTCTCAAGTCTGCTGGATTGTGATCGGAGACTGAGGGATTTATTTTTGCCTGTCAAGACGGCGTTATAGACATCTTAGTTTACCGCGAGCGCATAATGAATGTGCCTGTAGGCGAAACCAACTGCCGATCGTGCAAGCAAGGGCCAAAAACACTTGGACATAATCTCAGTGGATGCTCGAAGTATGGACGCTACGGGTACATAGAGAGACACAATGCGGCTCTAAAAAAATTACCATCTTCGGCACTTCTATCGTGTAGATCTAATGCCCGTCTCACCATACGCCCAGGGGGAACTCGAGTCTCGAGACCTGACTCCAAGCTAGAGAGAGAGTTTAGAGACCTGACTCCAAGGGACAGTGTTGCACGATGTTATCTCGCGTAAATTTCCCGCTCTTGCTTACCTTCTAGGACAGAAGGAGCAGAAGTCGATGACGTACACGTTCTAGTTGCGTCGGGATTGGTTGCTTCAAGGAACCATGAACGTAGCTTACGGAGCCTACAACTTTTCAAAAATAATAAAAACACCTGTCGCATTGTAAGAAACTTTCTAGGTCAACAGGAAGCAAGCGATTAAAGTCCTGTAGAGTGGCAGATGGTAGCTCTAATAAAGCATCCAGAGGTGATTGTTGTGACTTCCAACGCTCACGGCCGCTGTGTAAGGATAACAGCGGTAAAAAACGAATACCAAATTACACCATGCTCCTAATTTCGTACCTGCAACATCATCGCAAAATATTTTAAACATATTGGCGTTAGGCGTCTTTGTTTAATTAATCAAATACAGCAAAATTACTACTTTCAAACTCAGAGATCTTATAGGAAAAAATCTCTGTTTTTTCTGGGGTATTTAAAAAAAAAAATGTCTGAATTTTAAAAACAGATATATTATTTTGTCTTTAATTTTTAAAAGCCAAATAATTTTATTTTTTGAAAAAATTCTGACAATAACCAAAAAACCAAAAAATGGGTCTTCCTCCCCCTCGGAAAACATTTGTTAAAACGGCAACAAATTGTTCCCATAAACTATGAGTTTCAAATTTTCTAGGGTTGGTGAGAAGGTATACTATTTTATACGATCTGGCTGTTTGAGAACTAGTTATTTGGACTGAAAAACACTCGAAAATACACTTGCCTGTCGTTTTTTTCGGAATGCAACATTGGGCACCAGTCGTCCAAAATTGTCAGTTTTTAAGGGGGTGGGTGTATGCTTTTCTACGGTACAGAGAGTGCGATGTAGAGCAACCTAGCTCCGATTGTGTAAAAGTTGTCCGCTGTATTGTTATTAAAATCCCCTAAGCAAACCACGTGATTTATGGTACATGTGGTACAAATCGAGGCCTCCTCTAAATCACTATCACAGGACAGGACCACACTTGGACTCTTGTTAACTCCTAGAAATGCGAGGCACGTTTTCTTAACCTATGCATAAGCACAGATCTACAGAGATGTCATTCTAAACACCCGTTGTACACGGAGTGAGATTATCATACACATACTCGTAGCTAAGGTCATATTTAATGTAAATAGCGACCCCATCACCTATCGTCAATTTGCGGCCTCTAAGGTGATCCCGTATTAAGCTAAAGCCCCTAATTAGTATTGTAGAATCGGGGACATCAGGAAGAAGCCAAGTTGCCGGAAAAACCATGTCGCACATAGAAATTCATAAGTCTTCAGGTGAAGGAAGGGTTTAATTGCAAAATATTAGCTGACATACCCATTGACCCTTGACAGCGAAACTCTGAGGAAGTGTTCATGGACGAGGAAGTCATTTTTCCGTTTTTTTGGAATTTGTTTTTGTTTCAACATTTTTTTATGAGTTTAAGTTTATGAGTTTAAGTAATTTTACTGCTGATAAATAGGATTCCGAACAGTCTGACACATCAGGGGTCACATAAGCCCCACGGGCTCCTTATGGGTAAGAAAAAATGACGGGCCTTGACTAGGGCTACTTATTTTGTATTTTTATAATGGATCATGATAAAACCTGCCTCATGAACGTTGTTATAAGTATAGAGTCTTCGGATTTGTCACCAAAGCTAGGAACAGATATATGGGTTGTTCTACAGAAACAGGGAGCTTCTTACAAAAGTAACTTTCTTTTAATATTTAAATTTTTCTTTTTTTTTTCGATAGTGTAGTTCATTGACATAAAAAAGAGAACACGGGAGGTGGTACCAAGCGTAAGGGATCAGGAGTACTACCGCTAGGAGCGCAGGCTGCTCTCTTCCACTACCAACTACAGCGATAGAACTTATAAGAAGACGCTAAAAGAAGACGCTGCACACCAACTTCGAAGAGTAAAGTTATCTTTTTGACCGACGTCTTTTTATCTGGGCACGCTACCTCGTCTCCAGATGTTTGTATTTTGCTTTTATCTGGGTACGACATACAGGCTCCTGAGACTTTCATTTATTGTCATCTTTTGGGTACGCTATCCCGGCTCCAAACCTTTGTATTTTTATTTTACCTCTGCACGTCATCCAGGCTTCAGACACTTGCATTTATTCTGACCTTCTGGAAATGCCATCTCGGCTGCAGACTTTTGTAATTTTATTTTATTTGGGTACACCATCGCGGCATGGATTCACTTACCTATACTGGGATAAAGGCTAAAAGCTACCAAAACTGTATCTAACCTCTTACTGCGGCTTACGCTAATGGAAAAAAACCTGATGTGTGCATTTATCGAAATATTCAGAAGTACAGGATCTCGACGAGTTGCTATCTTATACAAGTTCAAAAGATTACTCAGAAATGAAACAGCTTTTGATTAGTGATACGAATTCAACACATTAATATTATTACGAAAATAAATTGTATTTGCGTTCATAATATTACGATCACGGCGTTGTAAAACCTGAAAGTTAAAAATAAACGAACTCAGTATCAATTAAAACTGTCTGGCTTAATATGTGAATACATGTCCCGGTTCATTAGTTTTAAAATTTTACAAATATAAAATTTAAACGCAAACTTACAACTCTTTCACTTTTTTATTTAAAAAATTATTAACGACTTATTTTTAACATGTATTGTTCGTTTTTAGACATCGAAACATTCTGCGTATGTACGGATATTTTCATGATGACAAACGGATTTATCTTATTTTGGAATACGCACCTAAAGGAGAATTGTATAAAGAATTAAATGCTCAACCGAGCAAAAGTTTCAACGAAGTTAGGTAAGCATGATATGTAACATAAAATATTATAAATGAAATAATAATTATCTAAAGTCTCGTTGATTGTCCATAATTTTTATGAATACATCAAATTCTGATTCGCTCGCGAATAAAATTACACGTAATTTAGTTTTTACAACACCCAGCTCGAAAGTTGAACTTCAAATGCACCTAAATACCTCTTGCCGATTGGTTTGAAGTAACTTTCAGGTGGTACCCGCTTTCAGAAGAAAATTTTATCTAGGATTATTAATTTCGGAGTCTCAATTTGAAGCTGTTAAAAGGTAGCCAAATTTGTTTGGTCAATATTATAACATGTATTAAGAGCTATCTTGTGTGAGAGTTAAACAGAGTTTTTACAAGTTTAAAGATTTTATTTTCTTTGAGCCGGTTTACACTGCAGTAAGTAGTAGAACTACGATAATGCGTACCCAGTAAAACGGACAGTGAGATATAAGGCTTATATCAAATAAGCTCACAAGATTTTGGAGGAGATCATATTTATTGAATAGAAACATCGTACACTGAGCTCGGACCAGATAGATAAACGTTACTTTTTCGGCCTGCTAGCCTTAAAAAATTGTCCCTACTTTCTCGCTTTGCCTCGCATTGCCAAACTCTGCCTCCGCAGCTAATACCTAATACTTGTCTACTATTTACAATATTTACAGATTACTCACAGCTACTTCCTCTCCTATTTACAATCTTTCCTCCTCCGTTTCTCTCCCTCCTTCATTATCTTCTTCTCCACGCTCTTCACCAACCAGTGCTCCACTCTTGCATCCCCCTTCCCGCACAATTCACACATCCTCTTGTCCTTAGAAAGCCAGAACCTATTAAAACCCTCCATGCAACCACATTTCATCCTCGCTATAAGCTCCTGACTTCCTTTTTCCCCTTCTCACACAAATATTGCGCTCTCTCCCTTGGCATAATCCACCCATATTTCCCGTTAAACCGTGACTCTCTTATTCTCCCCTCCCCTGCTGCCTTCTTTCTCTCCATGCTGTTTTTTTCAACCATCTCATATACCTTCTTTCCTTCCTCGTGCATCCTTCTCACTTCACCCATTTGCAGTCCACTCGTTCTAAAATACCTTTCCCTTTCAACCTTCATCCTCTCACCCCCTCCCCTGTTCTCCTTCTCCCACCAACACTCCCTAAACAGCTTACCTTCCCCCTTCCAAAAATTTCTCCTCATATTAACAAGCCCGACTCCTCGTTAATATCCCTAAACTCGATCTACTCGTCTCCCTGCTGACAATATAATTACTATCGGCGAGAAAATTCGAGTCCCCTGGCTTTGACGTTAAAAAAGTAAGTGAAGAAAAAATGGTAGCTCAATATATAAAGGATCATTTTAAAGTTCAAAATGTTGTATGTTAATGAGCCTGAAACGAATATGCCAAAAAAAATTTTATAGCTTACATATCCAAAAATCTGTTGAAAATAGTGCCCCTTTTTCTCTTCGTGCAAATTGCGATATTAGAATTAAAGCAATTGTTTACAAAAAGAAACTTCACCAAACATCATTCAAAAAATAAAATTTGTTGACGAAAGAAAATTGTTTAACAAATTAAATTGCAGAAGAAATGAAATAGGTTATAAAATAAAATTAAAATAAATAATATAATTTTTTTTAAATGATAAAATTGCGAAAAAAAAGGTAATTAAAAAATAAAATTGTTGGAAAAATAAAATTAATGCGATGCAATGAGTGGACCAGCTGACCAAGTCAGTCCTGAGATCGATATTCTTTCACCCATATTTAAAAATAAACCTTAAAATAACGCGGAAATTTTTTTTGAAAATAATTATAAATATAAAAGGATCGTATGTGGCAAGGTAGAAGATTAATTTCTTTCATTCTCTGTCGGTAAAGAAGAAGTAATTTTTAAAAAAAACTTTGTTCACAATTCTAAATATTTAGGACCGAAGACACCTTCCTTCGTTCCTTGTATTTAATGGGCCAAATTTGCAGCACGATATCTCATTCCGTGTGGACGTAAGTTGGGCGAAGAAGTACCGATATAGCTTCTAGTTTTATTTTTTTCGAAAAAATCTGTTTTCAAAATTTCCACCGAAACAAATCAGAGACCCACTCGTTACATGGCCTTAAAAAAATAAAATGGTTCAAACATTGCAAATATTTCTACATTTTCAAATCATTAAATCAGCCTTCTCCGTTCCTTTAGTGCCAGAAGAAATGGAAGAGATAAAGTTTTAGTCACGAAATACGTACCTTGGGAATGAATCTTTAGGTCATTTCAACATGATTGAATTTAGTTGCACAATTAATATTCAATTATTTAATTTAAATGTACATAAATTAAACTCATTATAACTAGTGAAATATAAAAAATTATAAACTATTATCATTGATACAATTTCTTAATTCTCATCAGACAAGGCATTAGATTTGTCTGAAAATCCCCCTTTCCCTACCTCCCACCGTTTTTGTGAAATGTCCACGTTTTGAGACCTTAAGAACCCAAAAAACAGGTTTTGGCGAATGTGTCTGCCTGGATGTGTGCATGTATGTATGTGGGTGGGTATGTAGATTTTTAGTCTGTTAGCACGATAACTTTTGAAGTAACTGACAGCTTGGATTGGACTTTGGTATACTCTTTAAGTGTCCTAAAATGAATGTCAAGTTCGTTAGCCAGCCATTTTTGATAAAAATTCAAAATGTGAGCACATTTTGAGAACACTTTTTTTAATATTTAAAAATTCTATGGACGGATATTAATAGTACTCAAAAAGGAGTACAAAAAATTTCTAAGACTTTTTTTGATAAAAGAAAAATTACCGGAGTCATAGCATTTTCAAAATTCAAAAAAGCAAACGAAAGTGAACATTTTTAGCCAAAAAAACGCACGTTATAAAAAAAAGTCAAGAGGCAAAAATCGTTGCTTTTTGAACAACCTACAATATTGCTATAACAACTTTTTGAATTTTATGAAAAATAAAACATTCTAATTTTGATTGCACACAAAAATAATGAAAAATAAAAAATTTCATTTTGCTGTCAAACTATGGAAGATATGAAAAATGATGACCAGACAAAAATTGTGCATATAAAAAAGATCTACAAATTTGTTATTGATCACTTTTTGATAGGATGTGTAGTTTTTGTTTTATACGTAAAAAATAGCATTGAAAATAAAAAATTCAATTTTTGGAAAAAACGCTGCTGAAGGCTGGTGACCTCAGTATAAAAAACGAAACAACTATGACTCTTTCGGTTCCAGTTCTGTCTTCACACGCCCCCTTAATTAACCGTAGTTTGGTGGGACTGACGTTATAACTAGACTATCCACCCTATGACGACTAATTACTTAATTTGGACATGATTTCGACTCGAAAAATGAATTTCTCGCATAAAGGCTTTTTACGTGAGTCCCCTTGCCTCTCACGTTTTGGGGTGCTTTTTGGTGTGAGTCCCCTTTCCTCTCACAGTGTTACTTAAAAAATAATTTTTTTATCCAATTTAATGTTCACTTTGCTCCTCTCTTCGCGATCTATAATTTGAGGTGGAATATATTGGTTTTGTGGCCAGGAGATATCCAAATTATTCTGAAACTATCAAAAAGTCGGAATAAAATGGAATTTTTGCTACGCGTAAGCAGAAACACAATTTTTATCAATTATTAGAACCACTGAGTCACTACATCATGCCTAGTAGCGCCGCGGCTAGATGGCGCGGGGCACCCGCGCTCTTATGACCTTATATAACTCAACCAATACTTGCCATCCCATTTTCGTTTTGCAATGTTTTTCAAGAGAAAAAATCAAGCTTTTTTTCTAGCCTAATTAAAAAAAAATCAAAAATGCAGCATTGGCAGAAAATCTCAAAAATGTTTTTTGAAATGTAAAATCATTAATAAAAAAGTAAAATTGGATAACTGTATCATGAGTTATGTACAATTGAAAGTTAGCAGTCGGGGTGAATCGTCGAAAATTCGGGTCCCTGTACCTTGATAACCCGTTATACTAGGTGCGCCCTCTTCACAGAATTTAAAGAGGCCCACTAGCACTACAATCTTGCGGAGTTTGAATACGATAGGCGGCAACAAAATTTTATGCGGGGACACTTGGCAAATTTTACCCCTTATATGTCTTTTCAAAATTTTATCACCACTTTTCACCTTCAAAGTACACGGACCCAATTTCCTTATACTTTTGTTTTACCCATTTATGTTTTCCTTTGCTATATAACATACATATCTGGTTTGTTTTGGACGCAATAGAATAAATTTCACTTTTATCTCTTCGTCTCTTTAAAACAAGTTTTGCTGGACTATATGCAGTAGTTGCGTGAGGGACACCGCTATGTTCCATTAAAAATGTATTTATTGCTTGACGAAACTTTTGTCCTTTCCAAACCATCTGTTTTATATGACTATTAAAACTTCTTACACAATTTTCAGCTGTTCCGTTTGTAGCTGGATGATGATTCAGTAATTTTTATATCTCCCATTTTTGTCCATTTAGATAGAGCGTTGATTATTTGAATATAATATATATGTATAATATAATATAATTTATTCGCAATCACCGTGTTATGAGCCTGTAACGCCCCCCTGAAAAGTGAGCGTTACAAAGCCTGCTATAATATAATTAGTTCTGAACGCCGCTGCACTGTAATATTAAGAGTAATCTAATTTTACTTTTGGGGAAAATAATGAGACCAGATGGCACTCTAGCTCGGATCAAACCATTTTCAAATTTCGCGCCATAGAGATTACCAATCACAGCCAACCAGATGGCTTCAACGTCAGTTGTGTGTTTTCACGAGCAAAGATATTATAAACATCACGACTGACTTTTTAGATGGCCCTACAATCTCATAAAACACTGATTTCGAATAAAATATCCAAAAATGACACCGGCTCCCAGCAGAACCGCGGTAAGTCACACCTATGGCCACGTCTCACGACCGTAAGATGGGTGGTCTCAGGGCACGATGAAATCACAATGACAGGCCGGCTAAACCCTCGTGTGATCCAAGGATGACAGCTTTCTTCATCCATCTCGCAAGTACCTTGGAATATTTTTGGCATGCGGGTATGGCTTTAAGGTTGCGAACCAGTGATAGTGTCGCACCTCTGAGAGCACCTATCACAAGGACAATTACTTTAACCGGATATTTTGGGTACAGTCGTTGCAGCTCCCATTTAAGGTTTTGATACTTCTCCTTTTCCTTCTCCTTGGCAGTGATGTCGTAGTCGGCCCGAGCCGAGAATTCGATCACGAATATAGTTCATTTATCGCAGTCTTGGAGAACGATGTCAGGCCTCGAGTATGCAACAGATACTGCTGTCCGAAAATCGTAGTTCCAGAAAATTAGGCATTTCTCGTTTTAGACAATTGACACTATCTCCCTCGGAGCGTTCGGCATAGCAGGGTCGCGGCCAACGCCGTAAGAGCGAAAAAGATGGTAATAAAGCACTTTTAGGGCCGCATTATGTCTGTAGAGGTACGCCGTTTCCGCGTTAGTGGATCAGCCGGATAGTATATGTTCTAGGTACTCAGCGTGTGCATGACACCGTCCTGGCATGCGAAAATGAAACCCTCTGTACCTGACTTAAACCCTAATGATCTGAGAAAAGCAAAAGTTTGCACCTTCGACAAGGACTGTTTTTCTACATTTCTTCGAAAATTTCCGTGCATTTTCTTGTCCAATAGCTCTTGATGGAATTTTTCAAATTCTGCTTTCTTTACTTCGGCTTTCAGAAGTGAAGCATCTAGATGGAGTAA
>JAABKJ010008078.1:0-11542 GCA_011634705.1 Andricus grossulariae | reverse complement strand
TTTTAAGGCATTTGAAAGGTTTCAAGATGATAGAAAGTTTATATTATGATTTCTAGGAAAATTTAAAGTGATCTTTTATTTTGAAAAATTAATTTTAACGGAATATTAAAAAAGATTTCCAAACAAAAAAAATATGATGAATAAATAAAAATTGAACAATTATTAATTTAGACAAATTTCAAGTAAGTGTCAGAGATATTAAGTTTTGAAAAGATTTAAAAATAATTGAAAACTTGGAAAGATTTCAAAATTTGTTTCAACTAAATGTAGATTTTTGAAGATTTTGAACAAAAAATTTAGTAGTTTTCTAAGCATTTTGAAAGATTACAAAAGAATACAAATTTTGATAAAATTGAAAATGCTTTTGTATTTTGAAAAGTTAATTTTAAGAGAATATTTAACAGGATTTCCAAAATTGTAAAAAAGTAATCTGGAACATTTTAAGGAAATTTTTTTTAATTTTGCAGGATTTATTGAAAATTGTAACAAAAATTAGAATTATTTTGAAAGAGAAGATATAAAAATAAATTTTGAAGCTTTTTAAGGATTTTAAAATGTTTCAAGATAATATAAATTTTTTGTTACGATTTCTGGGAAAATTTAAAGTGATATTTTATTTTGGAAAATTAATTTTAACAGAATATTAAAAAAGATTAGAAAACAAACAAAAAATTTGGAAAGATTTCAAAAAAAAATTTAACAAAATGTAGATTTTTGAAGATTTTAAACAAAAAATTTAGTAGTTTTTTAAGCATTTTGAAAGATTTCAAAATAATAAGAATTTTGACTAAGAACCCTACGAAAATTGAAAATTCTTTTTTATTTTGAAAAATTAATTTTAAGAGAATATTCAACGGGATTTCAAAAGTTTTTCAAAAGTAATCTGGAATATTTTAAGGAATTTTTTTTCAATTTTGCAGGATTTATTAAAATTTGTAGCAAAAATTAGAATTATTTTGGAAGAGAAGATTTAAAAATAAATTTTGAAGCTTTTTAGGACATTTAAAATGTTTCAAGATAATAGAAAGATTTTATTACGATTTCTGAGAAAATTTAAAGTGATCTTTTATTTTGGAAAATTAATTTTAACAGATTATTTAAAAATATTTGAAAAGAAAAACAAAACTTGGAAAGATTTCAAAAAAAATTTTAACAAAATGTAGATTTTTGAAGATTTTAAACAAAAAATTTAGTAGTTTTTTTAAGCATTTTGAAACATTTCAAAATAATAAGAATTTTGTCTAAGAACCCTACGAAAATTCAAAATTCTTTTTTATTTTGAAAAGGTAATTTTAAGAGAATATTTAAGAGGATTCCCAAATTTGTAAAAAAGTAATCTGGAAGATTTTAAGACAATTTTGTTAATTTTGCAGTATTTAATCAAAGTTTCAGGAAAAATTCGAATCATTTTAAAAGAGAGGATTTCGAATCAATAATTTTAAGAGAATATTTAAAAAGATTTCAAAACAAATTTTGATGTATAGTTAACAGTTGAACCATTATTAATTTGTAACGATTAAAATTCAAATAATGTAACTTCCACTTTAAAAAGTGTTGAATTTAAAGCAAAATGTATAATCTTCTAATTTTTAATTTTTCTAACTTAAAATTGCTTGAAATGATGTAATTTAAAAAATTGTTGATTTAATCTTTCATTGAGAGCATTGAAAATGATAGCGTGGATTTGTTTTGTTTTTTAATCTTTCAAATGTACAATTTATAGAAGTTACAAATATATTTTTCAGTTTAACGGCATTTCATTTAAAGTTTTTCAGTTAAAAAATGTCAAAGTTTCCATTTCAAATGTGTAAATTATAGTGTTTGAATTAAAAAATTGTAAGCTTTAATTTAAAAACTTAAAAATTCAAGAGTTTCACTTTGAGTGTTTTAATTTACAATTTAATATTTTATAATTTCAAATGAAAACATTGCTAGCTTCAAGAGTTCGAATCCTTAAATTTCAATGACCGTGAAAAATGTTTGTGAACCAAGAGATAAATAAGTTAATGTAAGTTTACCTGGAAAATCGAGCAAGCTTGACCTGGAAATGACCTGGAATTTGAAATTTTTCTATGAATAATTGAATATATTCATGGTTTGTTTTTTATTTAATGGCAATTTACTGCCGCGAATATTGATTATCAATATGGATGATCACTTATCACTATCTCATACGAAAATTTGTTTTACAGTGTCACACGGAAACTATCAAGGTCCTGGCGACCTGCCTATGGGGTCTGCGAAGGAGCAGACCCTAATGTGGCAACAAAATTCATACATGGGTGACTCCGGAATTCACTCAGGGGCTGCCACCCAGGCACCCTCTCTTTCTGGCAAAGAGGATGAAGAGATGGAGGGAGATCAGCTCATGTTCGACCTGGACCAAGGCTTCGCTCAAGGGTTCACCCAAGATCAAGTAGATGGTAAGATATCTACCATCCTCTCCCATCCAGGTCCTTTTTTTTTCAATTTTTTATTTATATTTTATCTTAAACTAGGTCAGGGTTCACAGTTTTTCCCCTATTTTCGAAAAACTTCACCTTTTATTTTAAATATAGGATATTCAAAGATCACAGGAATTCCCCTAAGTTTCCCCCCTTTTGTGGGAAAATTCTTTTTTGAAAAATTCTCCTTTTTCCTTCTATTCTCGAAAAACTTTCCCTTTTATCTTTAAATATGCTACATTTGACAATACAATATTTGAATTGCGCGGGAAATTTCGGGCCGAAAAGTTGTCTCGAGTTTGAATTGTTAAATTTTGACTTGCATTTACCTGAAATTTACGAAAGAGACTTATGTATAAATTACATATTTGCTTAGGAAACGTTAATATGTAATTTATAGCTAGCCCTCTTTAGTAAATTTCAAGCAAATTGTAAACAAAAAAATTGTTTTCGAAAAAATCAACTTTTATTGAAATGTTTATTTATTAAATTCAATTTTCTTTAATTTTCAAGAGTTATATTTTTAACTGTTGAAAATTCAATTATCTGTTGTCTTCAATTTTCAAAAGTTGATTTTTTAACAGTTGAAAATTCAGTTTTCTTCAGTTTTCAACATTTGAAAATTCAGTTTTGTTGAAAATGTAAGTCAATCAAATTTTTAACAGTTGAAAATTCAATTTTCTTGAATCTTCAACTTTTGAACATTCAATTGATTTAAATTGTAGAAAATTTAAGTGTGGAAAATTAAGGAAAATTGATAATTAAGTTTTCAACAGATACAAATTCAATTGTTGAAAATTAAAGAAAATTGAATATTTAGCAGTTGGAAATTGGAGAACATTTAATTTTCAACTGTTGAAAATTGATAATTGAAATATCAAGAGTAGAAAATTCATCTGTTGAAAATTGAATTATTAACTGTTGAAAATTAAAGAAAATTGATTATTGAATTTTCAACAGTCGAAAATTGAATAAAATTGAAAGTTGCAGAAAATTGAATATTCAACTGTTGAAAAATTGAGAAAATTTAATTCTAAACTTTTGAAAATTGATAATTGAATTATCAGCAGTAGAAAATCCAATTGTTGAAAATTGAACAGAATTAGAAATTTAATTATTAACTGTTGAAAATTATAGAAAATTGAATATTCAACTGTTGAAAATTTAAGCAAATTTAATTCTAAACTGTTGAAAATTGATAATTGAATTATCGAGAGTAGAACATCCAACTGTTGAAAATTGAATTACCAACTGCTGAAAATGGAAAAAAAACTGATAATTAAATTTTCAACAGTTGAAAATTCTATTGTTAAAAATTGAAGAAAATTGATAATTAATTTTTCAACCTTTGTAAATCAATTAATTTTCTTGAAAATTGAAGAAAATCGAATTCAATAAATAAAAATTTATCAATTTTCAACAATTAAATTTTCAGTTTTATTCAATTTAAATCAATTGAATTTTCAAATGTTGAAAATTGAAGACAATTTATCATTGAATATTCAACTGTTGAAGATTTGATCACATTTAATTCTCAATTTTTGAAAATTGATAATTGAATTATCAACAGTAGAAAATTCAATTGTTGGCAAATGAAGAGAATTTAAAATGTATAGACTAAAGAAAAACATTTGAAATAAACATTGCATTTCATTGTTAATACTTGAAAAAATTTGTGACACTTTTTAACAATTTTTGACACTATTTACACCATTTTTTATCTCTAAAGTGAGTCCGAGGCCTGCCCTATTCTTCCTCTTCTTGCGCTGTGATCTCTGCTAGGTTCACACACTAATATTATCTTCCCATTGCAGAAATGAACTCACAACTGAGCCACACTCGCTCTCAGAGAGTCCGAGCTGCCATGTTTCCAGAAACTCTGGAAGAAGGTATCGAGATTCCCTCGACACAGTACGATCCAGCTCAACCAACAGCTGTTCAAAGATTGGCAGAGCCAAGTCAGATGCTCAAGCATGCCGTCGTGAATCTGATCAACTACCAGGACGATGCAGATCTCGCGACTCGAGCTATTCCAGAACTGATCAAGCTTCTGAACGATGAGGACCAGGTTGTAGTTTCTCAGGCAGCAATGATGGTTCATCAGCTCTCGAAGAAGGAAGCCTCGCGTCATGCCATCATGAACAGTTCTCAGATGGTTGCTGCTTTGGTGCGCGCGATTTCCAACAGTGACGACCTGGAATCGACAAAAGCTGCTGTCGGAACTCTTCACAATTTGTCACATCACAGACAAGGTCTCTTGGCCATCTTCAAGAGCGGAGGAATCCCAGCGCTTGTGAAGCTACTTAGCTCACCTATGGAGTCTGTTCTCTTTTACGCCATCACAACTCTTCACAATCTTCTCCTTCACCAAGAGGGATCTAAAATGGCAGTGAGACTGGCTGGAGGTCTGCAGAAGATGGTCGCTCTTTTACAGAGAAACAACGTCAAGTTCTTGGCTATTGTGACTGATTGTCTACAGATTCTTGCTTATGGAAACCAGGAGAGCAAGCTGATCATCCTCGCGTCTCAAGGACCTACCGAGTTGGTTCGCATCATGCGCTCTTACGATTATGAGAAGTTGCTCTGGACTACTTCGAGAGTTCTAAAAGGTGCGTTTCGGAAAGATACTTTTATTCCATCAGGAATTATGACAGTAAGGGCTACCGTTCAAAGAAAATTGAGTTCGAGTATGAAATTATGTTTATATTGTTTACAAACTTTAAAAATGCAAATTTTTCAAGTCAGTATTTTTCTAGAATCATTTTTAAAACAAGAAAATATCTTAAAATACATTTTATTTGATATTAAAGTTGAATATATTCAGGATGTCTACCTTAACGGGAAATCCTGGAATTGTCAGAGAATTTTTAAATACCGGGAAGTGTCAGGGAGTTTTTTCGAGAGCACAATTATTTTTTTTTAATTGCAATATAAAATTGAAAAATAATGATCCTTCATTTGTACAAGTAGCTTTATATTACTGTATTTAATTATTTTGTGAAAATACGTTTCCTTTTTTGGTGTGAAATTAATTTTTTTAACTGAAAATTTAACTATTTCATTAATGTTTGAAAATTGATAGTTTTTAGTTGAAAATTTAATTTCAAATACCGGAAAATGTCAGGCAATTTTTTCGAGAGCGCGATTTATTTCTTTATTGCAATATAAAATTAAATAATAATGATTCTTTATTTGTAATGGTAGCTTTGTATTACTGCATTTAATTATTTTGTGAAAATATGTTTCTTTTTTAGTATGAAATTAATTTTTTTAACTGAAAATATAACTATTTTATTTTTTGGTGGAAATTAATAGTTTTTGGTTGAAAATTTAAATATATGGATAAAAATTAATGTATTTTTTTGAAAAACATCCTTTTTGGCAGACAATCGTCTAAAAAATCTTTCTTAGTTGAAAATTTAACGCAAGTCGAAAATTCGTATTTTTTTATTCAATTCAACTGTTTCCGATTAAAAATTAAAATCTTTTTTGGTTGAAATATCAATTACTACATTTTTTATCTAGAATTCACCTTTTTTGGAATGAAAACTCAATTACTTGGTTGAAAATTAAACTTTTTTTTGTTAAAAAGTAATTTTTTGTTTGAAGCTTCATCATTTTAATTAAAAATTCATCTCGTTGGATGAAAAATGAGCTTATTTTGTTGAAAATTATTCTTTTTGTTTGAAAATTAAGTTGAAAATTATTCTTTTTGTTTGAAAATTAATTTTTTCAGCTGAATATTTAATTATTCCATTTTTGGTTGAAAGTTGATATTTTTTAGCTGAAAATTCAATTATTCAATTCCTTTTTGCTTAAAAATTCAACAGTTTGGTTGCAGTTTTTTCTATCTCTTGAATGAAGAATCTTCCTTTGTTGAAAATTCAACTCGCGTTGAAAATTCATCTCTTTTTGGTTGAATTCAACTATTTTTTATTTAAAATTGAAACCATTTTTTATTGAAATATCAACTACATAGTATTCAAGTACTTAATTCAAAGTTAAACTCTTTTGCTAAATTTTTTTTTAAGATTCATCATTTTAATTGAAAATTCATCACTTTAAATGAAAGTTGAACACTGGTTGAAAATTCAACTATTTTTTAGAAAATTTACTATTTATTTGTTGTTGAAAATTCCTCTTTTTGGAAGAAAATTAGTCGCCTTGATTGAAAATTCAATTTTTTTGGTTTATAATTCAACTGTTCCAGTAAAAGATTCATAAATTTTGTTAAAAATTCATTACTTTATTTGAAGATGTAACTTTTTTTTTCATTCGTTTTTTTTTTTTGGTTGAAAAATAATTTTTCAAACTGAAAATTTAACTATTCCATTTTTGATTTATAATTGATCTTTATAGATGAAAATTCATGTATTTTGTTGAAAATCCGTCTTTTTTGTTAAAAAATGAATCTTCTTGGTTGAAAATGCAACTGTTTTAGTTACAGATTCATCATTTTTAGGGGAAATATATTTTTTGTTGTTGTTAAAAATACAATAGTCCAGTTAAAGTTTCATAATTTTAATTGAAAATGCATTACTTTGGTTGAAAATTTAACTATTTTGTGGAAAATTTGATGTTTTGGTCGGTAGAAAATTCAACTGTTCCAGTAAAGATTAATAATTTTAAAAACAAATTCATGTTTTTGGTTTAAAATTCAACTGCTTGGATCAATATTAAACTGAAACAGTAAAAGATTCATACTTTTATTTAAAAATTCATCTTTTTGTTTGAAAATTGATTTGTTAACTTAAAATTTAACTATTCAATTTTTGGTTGTAAATTGATCTTTTATAGTTGAAAATTCGTGTATTTTGTTGAAAATTCACCTTTTTTACTAAAAAAATTAATCTTGGTTGAAGATTCATGTTTCCGGTTAAAAATTCAACTGATCCAGTTTAATATTCATCATTTTTATTAAAAAATAATCACGTTAATGGAAAATTGCTCACTTTAGTTGAAAATTTAACTATTTTGTGGAAATTTTTTTTTGAAAATTCGTAATCTTCTTGATTGAAAATTCAACTATTCCGATTAAAGATTTACCATATTAGTTAAAATTTCATCTTTTCGGGTTAAAATTCAACTACATGGTTAAAAGATAAGCACTTTTGTTAAAAAATTCTTTTTTTGTTAGTTAAAAATTCAGCAACTAAAGTTAAAGATTCATAATTTCAGTTGGAAATTAATTTAGTAACTCGAAATTTAACTAAGCCAGTTTAATATTCCACCATTTTAGTTAAAAACCCATCTCTTTGGTTGAAAATTAATTACTTAAACTAGAATTTTAACTATTCAATGTTTGGTTGAAAATGCATGTATTTTGTTAAAATTTCGTCCTTTTTGGTCAAAGATTAATGTTTTTGGTTAAAAATTAATTTTTTTGGTTGAAAATGTGACTATTCCAGTTAAAGATTCATAATTTTAGTTGAAACTGCATCTTTTTGATTTAAAATTCAACAGTTCCAGTAAAAGATTCATAAATTTTGTTGAAAATTCATTACTTTGTTTGAAAATGTAACTATTTTTTTAAATTGGTTTCTTTTGGTTGAAAATTAATTTATTTTATACTGAAAATTTAACTATTCCGTTTTTGGTTTAAAATTTATATTTTATAGTTGAAAATTCATGTATTATTTTAAGAATTCGTCTTTTTGGTTTAAAATTGGACTGTTTTACTCAAAGATTCATAATTTTAGTTGAAAATTCATCACTTCGATTGAAAATTAAAATATTTTGTGGTTGAAAGTGAAACTCTTGTGTTGAAAATTCATTTTTTTAAAGATTAAACTGACACAGTTAAAGATTCATGATTCTTTTTGGAAATTAATCTTTTTGGTTGAAAAGTGATTTGTTAACTTAAAATTTAACTATTCCATTTTTGGTTGTAAATTAATCTTTTATAGTTTGAAAATTCATGTATTTTGTTGACAATTTATCTTTTTTTCGTTGGAAATTAAACTATTTATTTGAAAATTCATCTTTTTGATTGAAAATTCAACCATTTCTTTAAAAATTCATCTATTTTGTTAAAAGTGTAATATTTTTACTGAAAAAAATTAGTGATTTGAATCATTTTAAATTGAATTCAATATGGTTGAATTCAACTGTTTCGGATCCAAAATTACAATATTTTTTTGTTGAAATATCAACTACTACATTTTTTATCCAGAATTCACCTTTTTTTGGAATGAGAACTTAATTACATGATTGAAAGTTACATTTTTTTTGTTAAAAATTATTTTTTTTAAGCTTCATCATTTTAATTAAAAATTCATCTCGTTCGTTGAAAAATGAGCTTATTTGGTTGAAAATTCATCTTTTTATTTTAAAATTCAACTATTCCAGTTGAAGAATCATTTTAGTTGAAAATTTTTTACTTTGTTTGAAAATTAATTTTTACAGCGGAAAATTTACAATAATTATTTCATTTTTCGTTGAAAATTGATATTTTTACAGCGGAAAATTCAAGTATTTAATTCCTTTTTGCTTAAAAATTCAACAATTTGGTTGCAGTTTTTTCTCTCTCGTAAATGAAGAATCTTTCTTTGTTGAAAATTCAATTCGCGTTGAAAATTCATCTCTTTTTGGTCGAATTCAACTATTTTTTATTTAAAATTGAAACCATTTTTTATTGAAATATCAACTACACAGTATTCAAGTACTTAATACAAAATTAAACTCTTTTCTTAAATTTTCTTTTTTAAAATTCATCATTTTAATTGAAAATTCAACTATTTTGTAGAAAATTTATTGTTTATTTGTTGTTGAAAATTCGTCTTTTTGGAAGAAAATGAGTCGTCTTGATGGAAAATTCAACTATGTCAGTCAAAGTTTCATCATTTTAATTTGAAATTCATATTTTTGGTTGAAAAATATTTTTTTTTTTACTTAAAATTGAATTAAGCCAGTTGAATATTCCACCATTATAGTTAAAAATTCATCTCTGGTTGAAAATTAATTTGTTAAACTAAAAATGTAACTATTCAATATTATGCTGAAAATATATCTTCTCGTTGAAAATTCATGTATTTTGTTTGTTTTTTTTTTCTGATAAAAAATTAATCTTCTTGGTTAAAAATTCAACTGTTCCAGTAAAAGATTCATATATTTTGTTAAAAATTCATTAATTTGTTTGAAAATGTAATTATTTTTGTTGTTGAAAATGGATTTTCCTAACTGAAAATTGAAGTATTTCATATTTGGTTGATAATTGATCTTTTATAGCTGAAAATTCATATATTTTGTTGAAAATCCGTCTTTTTTGTTAAAAAAAAAATCTTTGTAGTTGAAAATCCAACTATTTTAGTTACAGATTCATCATTTTTGTTGGAAATACATTTTTTTGGTTAAAAATACAACATTCCAGTTAAAGTTTCATCATTTTAATTAAAAATTCATCACGTTGGTTGAAAATTTAATGTTTTTCTTGATTGAAAATTCAACTACTGCAGTTAAAGACTCATAATTTCAGTTGGAAATTCATCCTTTTGTTTTAAAATTAATTTTTGCAACCTAAAATTTAACTAAGCCAGTTGAATATTTCATCCTTTTAGTTAAAAATTCATCTCTTTGGTTGAAAATGAATTATTTAAACTAAAAATTTAACTTTTCAATGTTTGGCTGAAAATATATCTCTTCTAGTTGAAAATGCATGTATTTTGTTGAAACTTCGTCCTTTTTGTTTAAAAATTATTCTTCTTTGTTGAAAATTCGACTATTCAGTCAAAGAGTAATTATCTTATTTGAATGTTCTTTTTGGTTTAAAATTCGACTGTTTCACTTAAAGATTTATAATTTTAGTTGAAAATTCATCACTTTGATTAAAAATTAAAATATTTTGTGGAAATAAAATAAATTGTCGAATTTTTTAGCTAAACAGACGAATTCTCTACAAAACATTTGAATTCTCTACAAAATAGTTGAATTTTTTATCAAATAGTTCAATTTTCAACTAATAAGATTAATCTTCTGCCAGAAAAGATGAATTCTACAAAACAGTTTAATATTGTACCAAGTACTTAAGTTTTATACCAAATTGTAAAATTTTCAAGTTGAAAAGACGATTTTTCTATGAAATAGTTGAACATTCGATCCGAGATTATGAATTTTTAACAAAGGAGTTATTTTCAATAACAAAAAAAAACTTTTAAGAAAGTAGTTCAACTTTCAATCAAGGACTGGAATTTTTAATAAGAAAAGATGAATTATCAACAAAAAAAAGGTAATATTTGATATTTAACCCATAAAAGATTTTAATTACAAATAAAAAGCAGTTGGATTTAACCGAAAAAGGCCAATTTTCAACAAAATACTTGAATCCTCATCTAAAACAGGTTAATTTTTAACTAAACAATTTCATTTTTAACCAAAAAAATTAATTTTCTTCCAAAAAAGACGAATTTTTAACCAATTATATGTATATATTTTCGACCAAATAGTTAAATTTTCTACCAAATTATTTACTTTTCGGGCCGAAAATACGAATTTTTTTACAAAACAGTTTAATTTTTAACAAATAAGTTCATTTTCAACCGAAACAGATCAATTTTCAACCAGAAAGTTGAATTTTTAGCCCAAAAAAGGTGAAGTTGCTACAGAAAGAGATACATTATCAAACTAAAAAAGATAAATGTTCAACAAAATAGTTTAATTAAAAAATTGAGTCTAGAAAGAAACAAAATTTGAACCATACTGTTAAATTATCAAGCCAAAAAGATGACTTTTCAACTTTTCAAACAGTTGAACTGTCAACAAAATAATTCAATTTTGAACCAAATAATAAAAGTTTTAAATAAAAAAGATGAATTCTTAACGAAAATTGTAATAGTAGACTTTTCAACCGAGAAGAATGAACTTTCAACTAAAGAAACACGTTTTGAATAAACACTAGACTATTATGTGCGCGCGCTAACTTTTGTATTCATTTTTCTCATTCACTAAGTTTTCGAATAACTATTCATTCGATCAAATTTCTTTACAAAACAAATTCTTGATGAAATTGTACCAACTACGCTAACTTTCCTGGCATTTCCACCTATCCTATCAAAACCATGACGTCATGCTAGAATACTCAATTGTAATAGCGGTATGTAACA
>JAABKJ010008077.1:0-11542 GCA_011634705.1 Andricus grossulariae | reverse complement strand
GAATTGAATACTTCAGGTCAGTCCCGATCTCCGATTATAATTGCGAGACTTAGTCAGCAAGAAACTTTTTTTTGTTTTATTGAGAAACGTAAGAAAAAGTGAGATTTTTCGACAAAAAATATTGACTGGTCTGGTGGGAAGGAAAGCATCCTTCACATCAGACAAACTTTGACAAAATACAATGGTCTGATATATAAGGAGGCACTGAACTTGAAAGGAGCTAAGAAGATAAAGTTTCTATGGATTTCTGGTGGCAATATCTTCTGCCGTAAGGAGGAAGGATCGCAGAGAATCATACATTCTCATCTTCACGATCTTGATGGATTTTTGACTGATATATTAAATGAATTCACGCCTTTGCATGTACCACATTCTCGATAGGAAACGGCCACATGGATATCTGCAGAAATAAGAGAATTGATGAGAAAAAGGGACACGAAACGTAGACTAGCAAACAAAAAACAAGAATAGTAGTATACAAGCTGAATTTCACAAACTTCGGAATCTTGTTCAAACAAAAATTAGGAACTCTCACAACTAATTGAACTTTAATGCAATCAGAAATAAAAACAAACATGAAACCTTCTTCATCTTTTCGAGCGCTTGCGTTTAATTGCACCCAAACAGGAATCTCCTGATCGAAATTTCTCTGTTAGTGACTTCCTTACTACTTTTATGTTAAAACTTGTCGCGACACAACGTCCAACTGCCAGCTCCAATTTACCTTTGCAAACTTTTGATAAATATGATTAGTTTTTTTCTGACGTAACTCCTAAGACTTTCCTGAAGGAAGTAACAGAAGTTAATTCTAATGCGACCGGTATGGATGGAATCTCGATAAAAATAATGCGGTTAGCTCTTCCAGTTATCTTTCCAATATTATTGGATATTTATAATGCATCTTTACAATGTGGTATTTGTCCAAATATATGGAAAAAGGCACTAATTCAACCGATACCTAAAATCACCAGTCCTACTTCCACTGAAGACTTCTGGCCAATTTCTATCCTTAAACCGTTTTCACAGCCACTTGAACGAATTGTGCACAGGCATCTAACAAATTTTCTAGATACCTATGAATTATTAGACCCCGTGAAATCGGGCTTTAGAGCCAAACACAGTGCACTCACAGCGTCCCTCAAAATTACTACTGATATTAAGCTGGCGATCGATAAAAAGGAGATCATTCCAAATATACAATTCCTTCTTTACAATTGCCTTCTATTTAAGTAATCTTTCACAAAGTGTAAAGACTAGTAATGCTGACATGTCTGAATGGGTGGACGTTAAGTGTGCGGTTTCGCAGGGGTCCACACTGACACCTACGCTTCTTAACTTGTATATCTCTGACCTTGGAAGTGATCTAGAATTCTTTAAGTATCTCAAATACGCTGATAACTTCAAATTGTACCTTTCCGGAACTGCTGCAGAATTGAACAGACTTCACAGTCGGATCCAAGAAGACATAGATCGGGTCGTGCTTTAGGCTGAAAATAATGACCTTGCTTTGAATCTTGATAAAACTAACTCTATCATTTTTGGGCCTTTGGCTCTTCCCTTTGTGGATGCACTCGCTGACCTCCCTCCTTTGAGGTTTGGTAATGATACTATTGTTTTTGAAGGCTCGGTGAAGGATTTAGAATTCTTGCTGAACCATACTCCGTCTTGGAAAGAGCATGTAATGGCTATTTCTCGGAACACCTACAGAATTCTACCGCAAATAAATAAAAATAAAGATCCCTTACCTACCTCAACTCGGATTCTCCTAGTCGAGAGATTGATTCTTCCGTTCTTTGATTACGGATGTATTGCTTACGATTATATAACGGATGAACTGAATGGGAAGATAGAACGGGCACTAATGCATGTATACGTTTTATGCCCAATTTACCAAAATTGGAAACATTACTCTCTATTGAAAGAGAGTCCTCGGATTACCCGAAAGAGCTTCAACCTCGTTCGAAGTGGCGGACTCCTTATCCATCACTTGAAGTCGCTGACCTCACTTTTATCTGTGATGAAAATTCACCAGCCACCAAGTGTGTCGTTGAGCTTCATCCAGGACCTGATGGTCATGTGCGCGTTGTGTCTCTCCGTATTGCGAGGGATTTGTTTGAACGCCCTATCTTTTCGGTTGTGTTCATTGAATGACTGAATTTATTCATCACTGTCTTGTTCTGTCAATAATTTATCAGATCGTCGTTGGAAATTTGTATTCAGTTTTCCTCCTGAAATTTTTTAATTTTATTTTCATCAATTTATTATATTTTCCGGAGTAAACTACGTGAATCTTTTTTAATTTTGTCCCAAAAAAGCGGGCGGAATGTTTGGAATTGACTTATATAATTTATGAAGTACATTGTTTTGCATTTGAAGAGGTACGATCACGAACACACTTTTCTTACGGATTTGTCTAAACTTCAACTATGGGTTCTTTGGAATGTTATCTAAACGTTTGCGAATTAAAAAAAAATATTGCCCTTTCCTGAGCTGAGATAATTAAGATCAAAGTTGAACCCTTATACACGTAAAGTCTATCCCAAGCATAAAAAAATGTTACATTTCTAACTCTAACTCGTGAACTATTCTTACCATTCTTTTCAGAAACTAATATATGTTAGAAGGGTGTTTCATGAAGATTTAAAAAAAATTTAAGAATTTTTGTCCTCTCAGTTTGAGGATGAGAGGTATGCAAAGTTTGAGAATTTAGAATGATTCGAAAAATGAAACAAGCACGTGGTAGCTATCCGGCAACGCTGTCGGAGCGCCTAGCGGGTCTAGCGCATGAGCAACATCTTTCAATTTTTTTGTGATAAACTTTCTTTTTCATAAATTCATCTTTAACTACTAATCGATCTGTAATTTTCAACAAATGTCACGTTTCCATTTGCAGTCAAAGAGCAGAACTGTCAAAGCAGACACCATCAAAAATGCGAAGTTGTTGCTTCTACGTTCAGATTATGAGGAGTCAGTGTGTACTTGTCTGTATACACAACTTCTCTATGTGTAGTGTACAATCATAGCTTTTCGTACCTTTTGCAAGTAAATTTCATCGTCGTCCGAACATTAAATTGAAAAATTGTCTCTTCGTTTCGGTAGACAAGTTCAAATTAATTATATATCGATTTCAGAAATGATTTAAATACAGACAAGTTCATCCTGCTTCGGATCACAGACAATATTATATTTTAATTTTACATTTCTTTTTAAATGAAATAAAGGGTGTAAATAGCCGGTTCAGATTTGTGTGGGAAATGAGCCTCAAAAATCTAAGATGTTCAAGTTTGATTCCAAGTAGGCGTATGGAAGGACGATTGGCAGGAGGAGACCTGCACCTGGCACGAAGAGAAGAACAAATTGTTCAGTTTTCAATCGTAAAGACAAATTCTCACCAAAAATGAATACGTCGCATTTTGTTTAGAAAGAAAAAATGAATTTTCAAGAAAAAAAACGCATTTTCAAGAAAATAGTTAAAGTTTCAACCAATCCTTTTGAAACTAAAATCAAGAATCTTCGACGAGAAAAATAAATTGTCGATTTTTCTACTACGTAAATCAATTTTTCACCGAATGTTTGAATTGAGACCAAGCAAAAGTCTCGTGCACCCTGAGGACACGAAGCGACCCAAAGACGACGGCCTTCTGCATTTTCACCGCAAGTGTCTCAGCATTGCGTTGACACGCAGGTATGCTTTTCAGGCTAAGAATCAGTGAAACCTTTTAAGGTTCTGTATACCTCTCTTCCTTTTCTTCTCTTTGGCTGTGAAATTTTTGTCATCTGGTGCCGAAAATTCGATAACGAACATTTTCCTATTTTTTTAGGAAAATCCTATTTTTTAACTATGTCAGGCCTCGATTGCGCAACAGAATCAATTGTCGAGAATATGAAGTTTCAGTATATGCGGAACTTCTCATTTTTGACAATTGACTCTATTTCCCTAGGAGCGTTTAGCGGAGCGGTATTTGGGCTAATGCCGTAAGAGTGACAGAGATAGTAATAAAGCACTAGCAGTGCCGCGTTGTGCCTTTGGATGTAGGTCGTTCCCGCATGAGTTGGACAACTAGATAGAATTCGTCCTAGTTACTCGGCACGGTTTCGCAGACGTTTATGGCAATTTTTTTATTTTTTGTAAACAAACTTTTATAGCTACACAAAAAAAAATTTCTCCGCGTACCTCTGCCTCAATCGTAAAAATTGAAAAGTGTCTATATATCCGTCAATAACTTTCAAAACGAATCAAATTACAGTCTCCTGAAGAGAGATGATAACATACGTTTTTATTTTTTTGAATTTCTATACTCCATTTTTATTATAGAAGATTTAATGTTTAGTAAAATTGAAATCTGCTTTCTCCTCCAAATTTCGTAAAAGTAGATCCAACTATGAAAAAAACATTTTTGAAAAAAAAGGATAAAACCCTATAGAATAAGTTTAGCAGAATCGGAATCAGCTGCCTTTTTTAAAACTCAAATACCCGCTGCGCAAAGTAGGACTTTGTTTTACGAGGTCGATAAAGTCATCACGACCCCCTGGCTCCGTGACGTAAAATTTCAAACAAAAATAAGGTAAACCAGTTAACGTCTCAAAATAACGTTATTTTATTTAAAATCAAAATAAAATTGTTTTTAAACGCATGCACGGAAAAATCGCTTTTCGAGGCATGTAGGGGAGAGTGGGCCTAAGCGGACACTTTTTTTTACCCACTTCACAGTCCTGCGAAAAGGAACATATCGTGCCAAAATGTTTTCGAGAGAAATCACTACAAAATCATGTGATATTTGAAGGGTCCATGTTTTTGGGGTCGCTGAATCCAAATCTGTAGTTGGATTTTCAAAATTAAAAATGGCGGAACCAATATGGCGGACATGAAGTAGTGAACATGTTTGGATCTGGATAAAATTGGTGGTATTTCTGCTTCTGGGGTCGCTTACTTCAAATCTAATGTTGGATTTTCAAAATTCAAAATGGCGGATCCTATTTCACGGACATGAATATTATTAAAAATGTACAGACCTTGATAAAATTGGTGATGATTAGGTTTTTGGGTTCGCTGAATCGAAATCTGGTGCTAGATCTTGAAAATTTAAAATGTCAGAGCAAATATGGCGGACTACAATTATCAAAAATGTTTAGAACTTTATCATTTGTTTGGACTCACTTCAGTTTTAGCGCTTATTTCGAATATTTTTTTATTACTAATATTCAGCTCATATCCAACATCAGATTACGATTCAGCGATCCCAATAACCTAAGTATCATCATGTCCGCCATATTGGATCCGCCATTTTGAATTTTGAGAATTAGTTTTTGGGATCGCGGAATCAATATCTGATGCTTGACTATTTTTTTTAAATTCATTTTTTTAGTTGAAAACTGATTTTGTTTTGTAAAAAAATTCGTCTCTTCGGTTGAGGATTTCACTTTTTCTATGAAAATTCCTCTTTTTTGGTAATTCAAATGGTTTTTAGTACAAATTTTAACAAATTTTGGTTGAAATTCTAACTATTACATTTGCCCTTGATAAGTTATTTAACTATTTTGAATGAAAGTCGGTTTTTTAGTTCAAACTAATTTGTTCACTGACAAAACTATTTGATTTTTGGTGAAAAACTTTCGAAAATTCTTCTTTTTTGGGTAGAAAATAATTCTTCTGATTTTTTGGTAGAAAAGTCAAGTATTTGGTTAGCAATCAACTTCCATGATGAAAATTCATGAATTTTATTGGAAATTCGTCTTTTTGTGTCCTTTTTTTTGAAAATTGATCTACTTGTTTGAAAATTTTATTTACTTGAAAAGTCATGTGTTTTTGATAAAAATTAGTTTTTTTTGTTTGTTGGAAACTAATTTTTTTACTGAAAATTTAATTATTCAATTTTGTGTAAAATTAATCTTTTTTTGTTGAAAATGCATGTAATTGGTTGAAAATGCGTCTCTTTCGGTAAAAAAATAATCTTCACGGTTGAACATTAATTTTTTTGGTTGAAAGTTAGCAGAAAATGCAATCATTTGGTTGACAATTAATTTCTATGTGAAAAATTCATTATTTTGTTAAAAATTCGTTTTTTTTCGTTGAATTCAACTGTTTTTTATTCAAAATTGAAATCTTTCTGCGTTGAAATTTCAACTACATTTTCTTTAATTATTTACTAATTTTCTGCCAAAAATGATGAATTTTTGGTAAAACACTTGTAATTTCAACCGAACAGATGCATTTTTAACTGAAATTATGAATCTTTAACTGAAAAATGACTTTTGCACCAAATTTTTAAATTTTCCAGAAAGTAAATTAATTTTCAACCATAAGATATTTTTGAATGAAGTTGTTTAATTTTCTACTACAAAAGACGAATTTGTAACAAAATTCAGGAATTTTCAACATAAAAGTTAATTGTTAAAAAAATAGTTGAATTTTTAAGGAAAAAGACGAATTTTCAACAAAGTATGAAAATTTTCAACTAAAAAAGATACATTTTTAGCCGAGTAGTTCAATTTCCAACTATTACATTTTTCGTTGAGAAATCATCTCTGTTTCTTTAAAATGAATCTACTTTGTAGAAAATTAAACAATTTTGTTACAAAGCCATTTTTTTAGCTGAAGATTTATATTCATAGTTAAAAACACATCTCTTTGGTTAAAATTTAGGTATTATGTTTAAAATTATAATTTTTTTAGTTGAAAACTACTTTTTTTTATTGAAAATTTAGTAAGTCAATTTTTGGTGGAAAATTAATCTTTTTTAGTTGAAAATTATTTTTTTGTTGTAAATTGAACGACTTAGTAAAAATGTTTTTTTTTTAGTTGAAAAGTCATGCATTGTGTTGAAAATTCTTCTTTTTCGGTAGAAAATTAATCTTCTCGGTTGAAAATTCATGTTTTTGTTGCAATTTTGATTATTTGGTTGAAAGTTAGGAAATTCTGTTACACATTTTTTAGTTGAAAATTCAACTACTTTGGTACAATATTCAATTACTTTGTTAATAATTAACTTCCATGTTGAAGATTCATGTATTTTGTTAAAAATTCTATTTTTTCCGTAGAAAACGAATCATGTTTTTGATTAAAAATTCAAATACTTTGGTAGAAAATTGAACTATTTGATTAACAATATCGCATTAGCATTGGTAAGTTGAATGCTGAAAGACAGCTTCTGAAAATTCGGTTCATCGGAGTTGGTTTACTCGAAATTTTATCAGATCACCATGGATTGCCAGGGTATCATATTACTTGTTAACAATATTGTGGAATTTTAAACTAAAATGTTGCAACTTCAACCAAAAAACCTTCTGCAAATGCGGTCCAGTGGAGTTGGACTACTCGAGATTATATCGGGTTACCCTGAATAACCAGGGTATCATATTACTTTTCAACAAAATTGTTGAATTTTCAACTAAAAGGTTGCATCTTCAACCAAAAAATGAATTTTGACAAAAGTTGTTAAACTTTCAACCAAGTAGTTGAATTTTGAACAACAAAAAAAGGAATTTTTGAACAAAAGTTTTTTTGACGAAAAGTTCCAAAATTCCTTTTTATTGTTGAAAATACAACTGTTTGGTTGTAAGTTGAACGATTTTTTCAATTCCACAATTTCGTTGAAAATTAGTATGATAATCCAGGATAATCCGATATAATCTCGAGTAATCCAACTCCGATGAACCGCATTTTCAGAAGTTTCAAAATTTTTATTAATTTTCTACCAAGAAGGATGAATTTTGAACAAAATATATGAATTTTTAACAACAAAAAAATCAATTTCATCCGAATAGTTGAATTTTCTACAAAAATAGTGGAATTTTTATTCCAGACGGACGAATCTTCATCAAAACAGGTGAATTTTCAACCAAAAAATTACTTTCTCTCATAATTGTTAAATTTGTTACAACCGAGATAAATTTTTAACCCAATAATTCAATTTTCATTCAAGGACTTGAATTTTCATCCAAGAAGATTAATTTTTTATCGAAGAATACGAATTTTGAACATGACAAATTAATTTTTATCCAAGCAGTTCAATTTTCAACTAAAAAAATCAATTTTTAGCCAATAGTTCAATTTTCAACCAGAAAGATGAATTTTCAGGCAAAAAGATTAAATGTCTACCAAAAAAGAAAAATATGTTAAGTTTAAACTAACAATAAGAAAGACAAATTTTTATCAAAAATTAAATAGTTGAATTTTTGAGCTGAGAAAATTAATTTTTAACCAAAAAAAATGAGTAGTTAAATTTTCAGTTAAAAAATTAATTTTCAACGACAAAAAAATAAATTTTTTACCAATTACTCAAATTTTTCATTAAAATAGTTCGTTTATCAATCAAAAACATTAGTTTTCAACAAAAATCATGAATATTTAACACAATATATGAATTTTTAACAAAAAAGGTCATTTTTAACCATATAATTGAAGATTCTATAAAACATGCCTTTCTCTCAAACTTTTCAAATTGTTTACAAAGTAGATTAATTTTTAACCAAATAGTTAAATTTTCCTCCAAAAACATGAACTTTCATTCAATTTTCTACCGAAAAAGACGAACTTTCAACCAAATAAATTCATTTTCAATTATGTAGCTGAATTTTTAACTACGAAGTATCAATTTTCAGCCGAATAGTTTAATCATGAAGCAAAAAGTTAAATTTTTTAACAAAAAGATTGATTTTCCAACAACAAGAAAAAACGAATTTCCCAGAAAATACAAGAATTTTTAACCGAATAGATAAATTTTCAACGAAAAAGTTCAATCTTTAATCAAAAAGATGAATTTTCGAGCAAAAATCTCAATTTTCTATGAAAAAAAGAAGTTTCAGGAAAATATATTGAGTTATAACTAAGAAAGACAAATTTTCACAAAAAATGAATTAGCTACATTCTTTTTTTTTTTTAAAAATCTATTTATAGAAAAAAAACGAATTTTCCAGAAAATAGTTAAACTTTTAAGAAAATCTTTTGAAATGAAAATCGAAAATCTTCAACCAAAAAAATTAATTTTTGATTTTCCTGCTATGTAGATCAATTTTTTACCGAATATTTGAATTTATACCTAAACCATGAATTTTTAACGAAGAAGGTTAATTTTTCTCGAAAGAAACGAATTTTCAACAAAATACATGAATTTTCAATCAGGAATAATAAATTTCTATCAAAGAATGGAAAATTTTAAGTTTTAGGTACAAAAATAATTTTCAAACAAAAAACAAAATAAAAATGGTATGAAAACTATTCGGATTAGCAGTTCAAATAACGAAGCGGTCCAGCGGATTACGGAAGTAATTGTTGGAATTAAATAATTTGTTAACTAATATTTAATAAAAACGTGACAAGTAGAATTATAAATAACCTTTCAAAGAATAAAAAGAGCATTTCTAAATTGGAATTTAATGAAAATTATAATGTTCACATAAAGCGGAGCAAAAACAGAAATATTGATATAAATACATTTAAATAAACAAATATAACTTCAAATATTTTTTATTGCTGAAACTTACAGTAGATTTGTCTTCTAAGATTTGTAGCAATAATCATTTTACTTTTTTTTCAATTTTATAAATCAAGTTGAGGTTCAAATAATTTTAAACTTCACTAGCAACATACTGAGGAAGAACAATCATCCAAACCCTGACTAAAATTAGAAAAACTTTATTAGTGATTTTTGCTGGAAATTAGTCATTTCAATGAAATAATTTTAATATAACATTAGAAAGTTTAAAGAAAGAGTTGGAAATTTAAATACCTTTAGCCTGTTTAAAATTTCTAGGTTCTTTCGCCAGAAATTAGCGTTAAAAAAGTCATCATCAAGATAATAATTTTTTACCAATGTCAGGTTACGTTAGCGCTTTACACAAAAAATGGGTATGACAAAAAAAAATAATTATAATGTCGACAAGATTTAGAATTCACTCAAAATTTTTGGATTATGTTTGTGGTTTTCGTCACGAATGGAAATTTTTATTGAAAAATCATTAGATTCGATAAAAGATTCAAGATTTCCTAACTATTTTAAGCTTCGTTAGGATTTTGTTATTGTTTTTCATCGGAAATTGAAATATTCATTTAAAAATCATAAGATGTCAGAGAAGATCCACAACTTTATAACAGTCTTAGGTTATGTTGGCGTTTCACACTGCAAAACGGTGTTTATAGTTGAAAAATTATTATATATCAAAGAAGATCCATAATTGTTTACAATTTTAGGTTACGTTGGGTTCTTGCATCGAAAATTGGCATTTTAGAACAAAAATTATCATATTTTATTATCGGCTCACTAATCTCGCGCTTTACGCTTGAAAATATTTAGTACTTGTAGCAACGTACAAATCAAAAATTGCAAAATTATATTAACAATATTTTTTAAATATCTAACATTCACAAATATCAAGCATGTTGAGTAGAAAAGGATGAAAATCTACAGTGAAGTTTATATTTTAGTTTTACATTTATTTTTTTAATTAAATTAATGGTGTGCAAGAGGTTCGTCTACAATTACTGTTGCAAAATTACTTGAGATTGGGTGATCCCTGCCTGTAGGAGATTCTTTCATTTCTTCAGGGGTCATGTCTTTAACCTCGCCGCTGTGCAAGTTTATTTTCACTCGTGTTCCTGTCCGAGATCGAGAGTCATTTCTGTTTTTATATATTGCACGAAGTTTTCTATTACCATCCACTATTGCAAATACATCACCATCGGACGTTGATAATACACTTCGTTCTTCGTTTGAAATGGGCACAGGGAGCCCATATCTTTCTTTGCAGTACAATGGTTTATCGCGTGGAAAAGTGAATTTTCGAATTTCAAATAACCGGTTAGGATTCTTATGGGGAATGAGCCGCACAAATCTATGATGTTCGGGTTTAATTCGATATAGGCGTACAGAAGAACGACTGGCAGGAGAAGACCTGGACCTGCCATGAAGAGAAGGCTCGACAGCAGGTAAACTGACAAGAAAACCCGCAGAATCAGGTCTAACAGTAGGAAGAGAACTTTCAGGAGGATGATGCCTGTCAGTAGAATTGGCGTTTTCTGAACGAGGAACACCAGGGATAGGGGCGCCATTAGGTAAGCATTCGAACTCTGAACTTAAATCTGCAAGAAGAAACATAGGATTACATTTCCGTGGTGTAGTTTCTTTCGGCATATATCGCTGAATTTTAATTGTTTCTGTCGGCACATTTTTCTCTTCCAGAGAAAGAAGTGCCGAACCTCATTTCGTCAACAGAAATTGCATGATTATATGCAGGTAGGCAAAAAATGAATGTGAGTTTAATCCAAATAATTGTTTGAAAAAAGTGTTCACTATTTGAAAGTACGTTAACGTACGAGATTTTAAGTTTTAATTAATTTAAATTCGATATTTCACGATTACTTCGGACAAATAATAATATCAATAATAATAATAATAGCTTGCTTGAACATTAATAGACAGGTGTATTACTCAAGATTCGATCAGGTATCGACGCAATCTGTCCATGGGTTGGATTGACTACCGTAAGGCATTCGATAACACGAACCATGAGCTACTTATTAAGCTCCTTGAGTGCCTGGAGGTGC
>JAABKJ010008075.1:0-11542 GCA_011634705.1 Andricus grossulariae | reverse complement strand
ATTGTATGGATAATCTATGTATGTCATTTTGCGCATTACAAAAGATACAAGTTTGGGATGCTGTTTGGGTAAGAACGGTAAATCGAAAACAGCGTGGATCGGCATATAATTGCAGCCATTTCATCAATTATTGAGCGATTACAGTTAACGCATAGCCTCGAATTTTCATTTAGAGTTGAAGGTTGTAACAAGGCAAAATTTGAACACAAAAATTAGCCTCATATTTATTTATTATTTAGATTCGCGTACCCTCCGCTGCGTGGCACGATACTTCAGGGGCATATTTTAAGTTAGATTTATGAACTTAGGATTAATTCGACTTCGTTATTTTGTTTTGCTATGACCTTGCCTCAACCTTCAATCAACGGGGGACTTCAAGGGATTTTGGAACTCTGAAGTGCACCAGAGAACTGAGATTCGCTTGCTGCCGTCGTTACCTAAACATTGAGATTCTCGTGTTAAATCTAGTTCCCGCCTTTCCGTTTGCTGTCTCGAATAGTCCCGGAACCTGGCTGAAAACCTTGGATGCCTCCAGAGCCAGGGATGACGCCGGCTTATTATCCCTAGGCCCTGGAAATGAACTTAGTAGCCTTAGAGCTAAACCTTGGTCTGCACCAGTAATCCTCATGTGGGAGGAAGTCCTCTCATCCCCTAACAGAGCCCTCGACGCTACAGCACTGGCCGAGAAAACATCCTACTCAAGACTCCCGCGATGGGATGCGAATCAGGTCTGGTTTTCCCCGATTTGTTGAAGTATGTGTACCAAATGCGGACAACTCTCGTGCCAGAGAGGACAAGAGCTTCCTCATCTACCGGAAATGCTTCGGATATCCTCTTAGATATTTTCACTTAATTACAGCCGTTAATTGAGTCGCTTCTGCACCTCTTGTCATTTTGGCCGCAAGGCAGAGAACGAGTCGAGCGGCACAGCACCAACCACACAGCAGCGCTGAGGAAGCAACCAATCAGCGCCGACCGGTGGGGACTCATCCCAAGGGCGGGCGAGACGACGCGCTCGAAATTCCACAAGCCACGCTCTCAGTCGTTCAGCAGCCACGTAGCGAGAGTCCACGCAAGCCGATTTACTTGTGTTTTGAGTGTCCGGTTGGCCCCTACCTCGACCCGGAAAATCATTGTTACTGAGTTTAGCCTATCGTGAGCCTAAGCGAGGCCCTTTTCCGCGCAGGCCGGCTGTGTTACACTCCTTCGAGGCTACCGACGATGATACGCCAGAAATGCAGGTGGACGAAATACATTGCACCACCTCCTCGAATTACAGGAACCCTCTCTCTACAAAAGCTCCTCCTTATAAAAGTGCCACTAATAATCATAAACAAAAGGCCGAAAATGAGAGAACACAGCTTAAAGCAAAAATGATCCCTGACCAACAAAAAAATTTGAGCACCACAAATAAGCACGCGTCCGATAACCCATCCAACTCGTCATGGGCGGTCACGACCTGTCCAACAGGTACCTGGTTTTATCTCGCGCGAGTGCCCTGGATGTAAGGAAAATGCGTATGAGAGCCGCTTGTCCAGACCAAGACGCCTCCTAGTCATTTCAACCTCGGTCCTCATACTAAAATAAATAACTCTAAAAATGTGTATTCCGTTTCAACGCGCACCGACCTAGACAAGCAACCTGACTCGAGGCCCTTTGTTTATATAACCCTCACAATGAAAGGCAAACCTCTGAGGTTCATGGTTGACTCTGCCTCAAACCGGTCCTTTTTGGGTCAATCGGGTATACGATTAATTGAACAGTTAGCTCTTCCGATAACACGTATTAAATCTGACATAGTAAATTCGGTTTTTGGACCATTTGAGACAGTTAACGAAATGGTAAAGCTGCCCATCGTGCTAAACGATAAAAATAAAAATTTTAAAGCCAGATTGCTTCCGGCGTTAGATTTGCAATGCGCGTTCGGTACCGATTTTCTAAATTATTTTGGAATTATCACTGATTTCATTAATTATCGGTGGTGCTTTGCTACTGACCCCCAAACCTTCTACTAATTCAAATTAGAATACCCCCAGCGACATTCCGCTTCGCGCTTCTGTGCTCTACTGTCCCTTGCGGACGAACAAAACAAAAGATTAACCGCGCTTCTCGATAAAGAAATTCCTCCGGTCCACTGTAACTTGCCCTACTCCCACTGAATCCATCATAGCATTGATGGTGGCAACCACCCCGCGATTAAGCAACGCTATCGGCTAATGTCACCAAAAATTCACGAAACCATCGTGCAGGTAGCCAAAGATTATTTAAAAAACGGCATCGTGGAACCATCGATCAGCGACTGATCATCCCCAGTCTTGATGACCTGAGAGCCCAACAGAAGCTATCGGTTTTGTATGGACTCCCGGAAATTAAATTCAGTAAATAAAAAAGACGCCTATCCCCTACCCTATATGAGTGAAATTTTGGACAAGCTAAGATGTGCGAGTTACATATCCACGCTTGACCAAAGCCAGGCCTATCACGAGGTGTTGCTCGACGCAAACAGTCGCGAACTCACTGCTTTCACCATTCCCGGCCTAGGTTTACTTCAATTCACTCGTATGTCCTATGGTCCAATCAATGCCCCTGCCACCTTTTACAGGTTGCTGGACCAAATAATTACTCCAGATATGGAACCTTTTGTGTTCGCCTATCTGGATGACATTAGCATTGCTACTGCCACTTTTGAGGAACACCTCAAGTGGTTGAAACGACTACTAACCAAGCTCAAGAAGGCCAACTTAACGATCAATCGTGAGAAATGTAAATTCTGTCGCTCCCATGTCAAAGACCTCGGTTTCCTGGTAAACGCCGGCGGTTCTAAGGTTGACCCTAATGAAATCAACCCCATTTCATAGTTTCCCGTCCCAACTGATGTCCATAAAATTAGGCAGTTCCTGGGCGTTGCCTCATGGTACCGCTGTTTTACTCCGGATTTTGCTACCACCGTCGCACCATTAACCCTCCTTCTTCGAAAGAACCAATCCTGGGTCCTAGCCTGCCCAGATTTTACTCAGGAATTCGTCGTACAAACTGACGCTAGTTCCACGGGTTTGAAGCTGTATTGACCCAGACAATAGACGGGGTAGAACGATTTATTGCATATTCTAGCCGCAGTCTGATTCTGGCGGAACGTAATTACACCACCACCGAACGAGAATGCCTTGCTATCGTATGGGCAATTCGAAAATTCTGATGTTACATAGAGGGTACTCATTTTGCCATAGTTACCGATCACGACAACTTATGATGGCTGAGTAACTTAAAGGATCCGGCAGGTCGATAAGGAAGATGGGGGACCAAGAGTGACGCAAAGCGATCGCGAAATTCCCCGCTAGGTTCCCGAACTGGAAAATTAAAAACGACAAATTATTTCACTACCGGCCGAATCCGATTCTCGATTCAATAACCGAGGACTTAGACGCTTGAAAATTGGTCCTACCCGCGAGCGTACGGAACAAAGTGCTTCGTAAACAACATTATGATGCCCAAGCCGGTCATATGGGAATCGACAAAACCTACGCGCGCATAGCTACCCAATATTATTGGTTCGGAATGTTTAGAGACATTTCGGAATACGTACAAAGATGTCCGGATTGCCGAAGGGAAAGACCTGAACAGTTGGCCCCGTCCGGACTAGTGGGTCGCAGACTAGTCGAGGAACCGTGGACCGTAGTTGCCGCCGACATCTTGGGCCCCTACCCCTGAATAGCGTCAGGCTATGAATACATTTTGGTTATGCAAGATCTTTTCACCAAATGGGAATTCCAATTTGCCTTTAACACCACCTTGCAATCCTCCATAAAAAGCACCTCCGATTTCCTAAATTTTTGTCGTAATCCAAAAGCGATAAACTCCCTTCATGCTCACAAAACACCTGTCCTACCCGAAACCACTCAGGTAAGAACTCAAGACCCAGTCGTATGAGCGGAACGAATGGAACGCCTATCGATACTCAGAGATTGGGTAGTACAGCATCTCGAGAAGGCCTATCAACGCCAAGCCCATTACTACAACATGAGGCGCAGAGAGCCTGTCTTTATCGTAAACTACTTGGTCTTGATTAAAACCCGCACACTATCCTCCGCCAACAAAAATTTCTTCTCAAAACAAGCCAAAAAGTTCCACGGTCCTTTTCGTCTAACCAAGCAATTATCACCTGTAGTTTGTAAGGTCTCTAATTTAAACGATAAACTTTAAGTAAGATGCACGTGAAAGATTTCAAATTATATCGAGCCTAGTTTGAGATAGCCTTTCCTTTCTTCTGCATCGAGGTCCTAGACGCTTTTGATGAAGAAAAGAAGCTCTCGTAGCCGCCCTCGCCGTTACCATCTTCTATGGATGAGTGAGGCGTTCAGTTGTGACGAGAAGGCCTACACTACCCAAGTCTCCAGGTACCAGGCGACGAGGACTGAGGCAACCCCGAGCTGCAGTTGGTACATCGGGACCATACCCAAACAACCACAGGACTACCGATCCAGCCGCCAGGGACGAAGAGGCAGCGACTCGAAGGACAAGGAACCGCCCACATGGACACCTTAACCAGTCCCACAGAGGAGCCCACTCAATCCACCAAGTCAGATGACCATCTTCATCCTAATCTCGACACCCAGCCCAGAGCTAAGCAATGGATCCACCAAACCCAGGGCTAGCCAGTCTGCCTCTGCGCTACCAGAACCACAGGTTGCACGAGAACAGACTGAGGGGCCTTCAGAACCCAAAGCAAGGAGAAGGGACGCCTCGCAGCCCCAACCATCTCCGATGGAATGCTGGACCTGTGGGTCGAAGAGACACGCCCACAGCAACTGCTCCTCCGCGCCTCTCTACACCTATTGCTGCCGCTGTGGCAAACCGGATGTCACCATTAAGGGTTGCCCCAACTACTATGCGCAGTTGAGGTCGTAAGGAGAGTACCGCACCGGACAGCCCAGGAAGTAGCAGCCACTATACTAACCCAGAAGAAGCACCGAGACCGAAACCAACCGCCGCCCGATTTGAAAAGCCAATAATAATAATCTCACTTTCCAAATTGTTATCGCCTCCTTCAATCCAAGCTCCACCCCACTAACAAAGTTAAAGACCCTCTCCAGGCCTTCGCTGAAATCTCCACCAATCTCGGTGGACCACATGTTGTAGTTATCTTACCGCCCAGATAACACAAATTCCGCTATCGCTATGTTAAACGCTAGATTTTTTTTGTTTGCTTTGCTGTCCTTAATTTACGACGTGATTACTCTGTCGGAATTCACATAATGAATTCTTTTTTTTATTTTCCTTAGCTCTTGAATGAAATCTCATTTTTGTAAAAGACCGTGCACCTTAAATTGCTACCACCCTCCTTTGTCCATTCAGCATCCCTTTAATATTCAGCCCTCAATCCTCACCACTAAAAATCCTAGTTCACGTTTTTTTATTTTCTTCTTTTCTCCCTCAATCTTACACTACGGCCAAAGCGATCCATATCTGACTTCGCTCATTCGTCATAAATTAAGCCCTAGTTATAAGAATGATCGAAATCACCCTTTAGGTAATTATTGATTTATTTTACGCCAGCCTTTACGCCTTTACGTTGGCCTTCCCCCACGGAGGGGGTGTTGTCACAAGGCAAAATTCTCACCCAAAAATTAGCATAATATTTTATTTATTATTTGAATTCGCGTACCCTCCGCTGCGTGGCACGATACTTCAGAGAACTCCCAAGGATTGAGATTCTCGTGTTGAATCTCGCTCCCGCCTTTCCGTTTGCTGTCTCCAATATTCCCGGAACGTGGCTGGAAACCTTGGATGTCTCCAGAGCCAGGGATGACGCCGGCCTATTATCCCCTAGACCTCGGAAGTGAACTTGGAGCTTGGTCTGCACCAGTAATCCTCATTTGGAAGGAAGTTCTCACATCCACTAAAAGGCACTCGACACTACAGAACTGGCCAAGAAACCAGCCTATTATAGATAACCACCAAACTGGCGTTTAATTATGTTACCCGGTAAAATATATCCCTTTGTTGCTTTCTGTTCATGACCGGTGTGGCCATGAGCTTTCTTTTTTGTTTTAAATAAAACTGTACACGCCATTTTACCATATATTCGCACGTTATTTTATTCACGAGTAAAATGGCATTACAACCCCTTGAATTTTTTTTACACAGCTGACCCATCCCCTCTACCAACAAAATTTAGCAAAAGGCCAAAGCCAGCCCGGGAAAAAACCTGGCCCACGCCCATTTACTTGTGTTTTGAGTGTCCGGTTGACGCATGTGCGCCTGGCGCCCAACAACCCATTAACAAAATTTATTGTTTTAGCCTTGAATATTTTGAGACAATGGGCGCGGCCCTGTAGAAGTAATTTTCCTTGGAATGTACCCTTACAACTCATATACTGTGTATCATTGCAATAAATAATGAATTTTAAATGATAGATTTTACTATAATTGCCAACAGGGATAGTAAAGATTACAAGCGCATAAGATAGAATAAAAATCTCAGTTCTCATTTTTCGAAATAAAAGAAGCCTACTTATTCAGAATTGTGATAAGAGTTTTACTAATGAGTATTCTTCCAAACATTGCTGTGTATTCAATACGAGTCACTATCTCGTTTGTCCTTCTACATTATTTGTCATTGATAAATTTGTCATCTCCACACCATCATCGTAAGAATATTTTTTATTGAGGACTTGACTATGTAGAAGTTAGAGAGATTGAATTACGAAGATAAAAATAAAGGCGAAATCAGAAATAAAATTCCAAATACGATGCATATACAAATAATAATAACAGTGGTCCTTTATTCACAAAATAATTATGATAAAATAAAAATTAGTCTTCTCTCAATATGCATTTCAAAGACTTCTTAACTCTTTGAAATGTACGCTCGTCATCGATGATTGGATTCGTAGGTTAAATGAATCAAATTTTTATAGAAAAGGGTATGCAAATGACCAGCCTATCCTCATAATAGGAAAACATGCTGAAACTTCAGTGGACCTCATGCGGAATGCCCTCAACATTGTTGAGGTTTGGTGCAACAACCGTCACCTGTTTACTCATATGAAACTGTTTTTTTGGTCCTTAAGAAACCTTGGGGTACTCGTCTGGTATAGGAACAGCTCTGAAGACACCCTTGTATCTAGAACCAGGCTATGTAGAATAAGACCCAGTAATATAAGTTAAAAATTGCACCTGGCGAATTCCTTACCAAAACTCAAGCTCAAGTCGTCGCCACTCATGCCTGGTTTGAGGAGATTCTGAAACGTGAGTTTGTTAATCACCACATTCGCATATGCTGCAGGAGACAAGAACTTCACAAAGTGCCCACTAAAAACTGAGTTTACCTGATTTGAATTCCAGGACACGAAAAGGTTGATGGCAACAAAAGTGCTAAAATGCTTGCAACAAGTGACACCACAAAAGCCCTTGACATACTTAAACCACACTGCAGGACTCGTATGCTTCAGGCAGGCATGCTTCGAAAAGTGTCTTTTGGAAAAACACACGATGTATTGTAGGAATGCTATGGGAATGATACAGTTCAAAAAGTTGATCAGAGAACGTTGTTTAGGAAGGTCTAGGAACCACTTGAAGTTTAAAAGAAAGCAGCCAAGGATAGTAGCAGATATGTTCACAGGACACGGCTGCTTGAAGAAGCACCTGACTAACATGAAAATTAAAAGTCCCCTTTGCTATCCGAAATGCGGCTTCCGCGAGGAAATAGCACGTCACCTGAGGCGACTGATATTCGTGGCTGACTATCTTCGAATAGTGAATGATTTTTGTTAGCCTACGAAGCTGTCTAATCTTCTGTTCGTGGACGGATTACATCAAATTTGGTGAAAAGCTACATCTTTGGTCCAGCGGCAAGAATTGATTGAGGAGATTAAAAGGCTGTGAAAACGAAGAGATAGCAGAAGAGTTAAACATTGTAAAAATGTGTTCTGTGTTGGAAGAAGAACACTTGCGAGTCCTTCTCGTATGCTTATTTATAAAAGGCAGTTTATTCAGAATTGGTAGGCTAGTTATCATCTCAAGCGTTCCTAGGTTTGTCAAGAAGAGTTTACCCTCGCAAAGGCAAAGCGAGAGCTCTGTACTTTGACTTTAATTTTAAGTGGCTTTGGTACCTTTCATGATGTAATGTTTCTCACTGAAAATGCTGAGGTGCTTAATAATTAATTCAATGAAAAAATAAGCGGAATAGAAAAATATTTATGTCCTTATTTAAAATGAGGGCTATTACATATTTTCGCACGATCTATCAGGTCTGGATCAACTGGTTTGAAGAACTTATCTTTCAGAGGATTGTCAGCCGATATAGGTATAATCCTGTAGGCATGCCCGTGGCGATGTCTTCGTACTGGCCATCTCGGTACAGGGAAAGTTTCGATCTCGTTACGTTCTATCTGTAGCCTATTCTGGTCAGGCTCTATTCGTAATATAACTCTTTGATATTTTTTAGGGTTTTGTAGCTGTTGTCTGGAAATAGGACGATCTCCTTTAGGAACCACGAATGGGCAAAAAACATCAGATTCGATAACTCCAATGACGAAATCGTCCCCCTCATCTGTTACTATGTCGTAGTAGCGTGTTGTATTCAAAGGCAAAACACGACCTGGATTCCCATCAGTTTCATAATGTTTCACATTCCAAACTGCAATGTGAGGAAGTATAGGTTCAGGCCTTTCTAAAGAATTCCAAGCGAATGCTGCAAAAAAAAGTGTTGGTTAGAAATCTTTTATTGTAGTAATTTATTCATTATTTATTATCATCATTATTTATTACTATTTTCATTCATTTATTTTGTTTTTTATTCATTATAGTGTTTTATTTCAATACCCTTTTTCTAATTGATGTATCAGGCCTTCGCATAAATCATCACAGATTATTCGGCTACTTTAATTAGTTAAATTCACGATTTTTACACATTCGACAAAACCGTCTACTATATGATGCAAAGTGGGGCAATACAGTCCTCATGGTTAAATAAATTCTTAGCCTATTTTTCATTTAACAACTAGAATTACATCTTTTCTTTAACTTTCCACATGTACCATTTTTTCAGATTTTCAAATTCATCAAACAAGGTCTTGTAGCAGTATTTAAACTATCTAAAATCATTCAAATTTAGAGTTTTGGTACAAAATGTAAGAGAAAAACGCTGCCTCATGAAGTTGACCTTTATTTTAGGACTCTTAAAGAGTATACCAGAGCTAACAAACAGACAGACTATCAGACAGACAGACTAACAGACATACAGACATTCAGTAAAAACCTGTTTTTTTGGTTCAGGGCGTGTCAACACGTTTACATTGGACAAAAACGGGGGGGGGGTCAAATTTTATACAAATCTGATTGATAATTGATCTAAATTAGCAAATTTTTGTGGCAAAAAGTCATCTGACAGCTACTCTCAGTTCATTCCGTCAAAAAATAAACCTTTTGGTAAATTTTTACTAGTTTATAGATTCAGAAAGCATTCTGCTTGAAGAGAAAAAGAATTATCTGAATATGAACGATCTCTGAGAGCATATGAGTATACATTACTGCAAATAATAGAGTAGCAAAAATAATAGAATGAATTGTATTCACCAATAGAGTTACTAAAAATCACTACGGCGAAGAAGAGAATAACAGACAGAGTCTGCATTTTCTTGAAGAACAGGAGGCCCAGGTGCGAAGAACTTTGATAAGAGTTTAAATTGCCCAAGTGTCTCTTAACTAGACAATGTCTTATTTGTCCTTCTAAACTATTTGCCTTTCATGATTCTGTTACTTCCGCACTAAAATCATGAACATAATCTGATTGATAATGTACAATTGTGAAGGAAAAAAAAAAGTTTACGATATAGTAAGATAAATCAGTTATTTTGAAGTATGAGTATTAGAACACTTGTTTAAACAATAATTACAAAGACTAATGAATAATTTCAAACGATCACGAATTTAAATTTTTTTTAATTAATAAAAATTGTTGTCAACCAAATCATCAATTAGAAAAGGCGAAAATGAATACTAGAAGAATGGTGAATGATGAAATTGAAATATTCTAAGATCACGCCCATATGGGTCGGTGCGACGTTTAGCAATATGGAATGAAGATCGAATAATTTGAAATTTAAAAATTATTCTTATCATGTTCCGTACGAATTTATCGTTAATTTTTTTTTAAATGTATCGCTCTACGTGAAGCCAATCTAAAGTTCACTGTGTGACCTAGCGTTGCACAAGGCCCATATGGGACGATGCGACGTGGAGCAATATGAAATGAAGATCAAATGATTGTAAATTGAAGAAATTGAAAATTCAATCGTCTTATGTTCAGCAAAAAATAATTTTAACATTTTTAATCCATCACTCTACGTGATGCCAATCTGAAGTTCGTTGTGCGACCTAGCGTTGCACAAGGCCCATATGGGACGATGCGACGTGAAGCAATATGGAATGAACATAGAATAATTGGCAATGGGAAAAATGAAAAATTGAATCTTATTTTATTCCGTAAGAATTTATCTTCAATTTTTTAAAAGTGTATCACTCCACGTGATGCCAATGTAAAGTTCACTGTGCGACCTAACGTTGCGCAACGCCCACATGCGACGATGCGACGTGGAGCAGTATGGAATGAAGATAGAATAACTGGAAATTGGAAAAATTGAATCTTCTTTTATTCCGCAAAAATTAATCTTCAATTTTTTTTAAGTGTATCACTCTACGTGATGCCAATCTAAAGTTCAGTGTGCGACCTTGCGTTCCACAAGGCCCATATGGGACGGTGCGACGTGGAGCAATATGGAATAAAGATCGAATAATTGGACATTTGAAAAATTGGAAATTCATTCTTCTTATATTCAGTAAAAAATAATCTTTAATTTTTTCTAATGTATCTCTCTACGTGAGGCCCATCTAAAGTCAAGTGTGCGACCTAGCGTTGCACGAGGCCCATATGGGGCGGTGCGACGTGGGGCAATATGGAATGAAGATAGAATAATTGGAAATTAGAAAAATTGAAAATTGAATCTTCTTTTATTCCTCAAGAATTTATGTTCAATTTTTTCAAAGTGTATCACTCTACGTGAAGCCAATCTAAAGTTCAGTTTGCGACCTAGTGTTGCACAACGCCCATATGCGACGATGCGGCGTGGAGCAATATGGACTGAAGATCGAATAATTGGAAATTGACAACATTGAAAATTGAATCTTCTTTTATTCCGTAAGAATTTATGTTCAATTTTTTCAAAGTATATCACTCTACGTGAAGCCAATCTAAAGTTTAGTGTGCGACCTAGTGTGCGACGATGCGGTGTGGAGCAATATGGAATGAAGATCGAATAATTCGAAATTGAAATAATTGAAGATTAAATCTTCTTTTATTCCGTAAGAATTTATGTTTAATTTTTTTAAAGTGTATCACTCTACGTGAAGCCAATCTAAAGTTCAGTGTGCGACCTTGCGTTCCACAAGGCCCATATGGGACGGTACGACGTGGAGCAATATGGAATAAAGATCGAATAATTGGACATTTGAAAAATTGGAAATTCATTCTTCTTATATTCAG
>JAABKJ010008074.1:0-11542 GCA_011634705.1 Andricus grossulariae | reverse complement strand
AATTTTTAAGAAACAGACGAGTTTCTGCCAAATAAAGACAATTTTTTAACAAAGTAGATAAATTTTCAACTAGAAAAGATCAATTTTCAACAAAAAATAGAATAGTTTAATTTCAAGTTAGAAAATTCATTTTCAACCAAATAAAATAAGTTTTCGACGAAAAATGAAACAATGAAATTTTCAGTTGAAAAAAATAGAATTTCAGATTAGAGAAGACTAATTTTCAACCAAAGAAATTAAATTCGTACCAGAAGATCAATTTTCTACTACAAAAGACAAATTTTTAACAGAACAGATGAATTTTTAACTAAAAAAGATCAAGTTTCAACAAAAAATAGAATAGTTTAATTTTCAGTTCGAGAAGTAAGTTTTGAAGTAAATAAAAACAATTTTCAATGAAATACTTAAATTTCGAATAAAAAAATCAATCTTCTGCGAAAAAAATTCCATGTATATAAAAAAATCTACATAAAATGAAATAGTTACATTTTTAGTTGACAAAAATTATTTTCCATGAAAAAGTAATATTTTCAACAAATAGACTAAAATTTCAAACAAAGAGATAAATTTTCTACAGAAAAAAATAATTTTCAAGTTACTTCAGTTATAGAAATAAACTCTTAAGCAAATATAATTAATTTTCAACGAAATAGTTAAATTTTCAACCAATTTTTAAGAAAATGAGTGAATTTTCAAGTAAAAAAATATAGTTTTCTAGCCAAATGGAATAGCTATACTTTTAGTCAACAAAATCGTTTAGAAAACAAATTTTAAAATTATTCAACAAGACATTTATAGTTGTATCAAAAGAAATGCATTTTCAACAAAAATAATAAATCTTCAACTAAAGAAAAATGAATGTTCAACCATACAGTTGAATTTTCAATACAAAAGATGAATTTTCTACAAAAAAAAGACAAATTTATAACAAAACAGGTAAATTCTCAACTAAAAAGTTAAATTTTCTACCAAAAAGATGAATTTTCAACAAAGAAAATTAAATGTTTATCAAAAAAGATTATTAAATATTTATCAAAAGAGATAAATTCTTGACAAAAACTGTAATAATTAATTGACAGTTAAAAGAATTAATTTTTAATTTGAAAAAACTAATTTTCAACCAAAGAAATGAGTTTGAAACAAAAGAGAATAATTTTCAACCAAAAACGATGAATTTTTGAACGTAATACATGAATTTTCAAACAAATTTTGAATTTTCAGCTCATGAAATGAATTTTTAACCCAAAAGGTAAATGAGTCATCAAAAGGATTAATACTCTATCAGAAAAAAACAAAGTTTCAACAAATACATAAATTTTCAATTGAAGAAGATAAATTTTCAACCAAACATGAAATAGTTAAATTTTCAGTTAAAAAAATTAATTTTCAATAAAAAACTAATCTTCAACCAAAGAAATTAATTTTTAACCAAGGAATACTCAACCTAATAATTAAATTTTCTTCAAGACTTTTTAAATGTTGAATATTTTTGAAGATCTTCTTGTTGAACAAAATGTGGAATAGTTAAATTTTCAGTTCAAAATTAAAATTTTTAATTAAAAAACTAATTTTTAACAAAATAAATGAATTTTCAACCAAAAATATTAATTTCATGTTAAAAAGATTAATTTTTAACGAAGTACATGCATTTTCAACAAAATTTTAATTTCCAAAGAATTTTCAATTTTCAACCCAATTTTCAACAAGAAGGTGAATTAGTCACCAAGAAGATTAATATTCTACCAGAAAAGACAAAGTTTCAACATAATACGTATTCAGTAATAATAATGATACATAATACTAATTTTCAAGCAAAGAAATACATTTTACACTGGAAAGAATTACTTTTTATTAAAAATGAATAATTTTTAACAAAAGACATGAATTTATAACCAAATATGGAATTTCCAACAGAATATTCCACCGCATAATTAAATTTTTAACAAAAGAAGTGAATTTTCAACAAAATATATGAGTTTTCAAGCAAATTTTGAATTTTTAAAGGAATCTTCCAGCAAATAGTTAATGTTCAACCAATAAAAAGAATTTTCAAGCAATTATTTGAATTTTCACCTGAAGAAGATAAACGTTACATAAAACATGGAATAGTTAAATTTTCAGTAAAAAAATTATTATACAACAACAAAATATTTCAATTAAATACTTAAATTTGGGGAAAAAAGCTTTTTCGTAAACAAAATGATGAATCATCAACTCAAAAAATGAATTTTTTTCCATGCAGTAAATACCCTGTAAATTCCAGATTTTTCCGTTTTTCTTTCTAAGAGGTATAAATCTTGAGAATTTATAATTTTTGACAGAACTAGAAGAAAAACCGTTTGTGGTTAGTATTTATTTTAAAAATTATTATTTAAATGTAAATAATGCAACGAAAATATAGCAAAATGTTTTAAACAGTAAAATATTACTGCTAAGATTCATTAAAGGTCTCGTTAATTTCAGATAATGCTAGCTTCTTATGATTTGGTATTGAAAAACATTTCACAAATATAAATTGTTTAAGCAACTGAAAAATGTCTTAAAAATCATATGAATTTCACATAAAACTGCTATTATACATTTTTGGGTGCATTTCTCGGGAACAATGTAAAGTGGTTGAGGGAAGTCGAATTTAAAAGCTATTGGGTGGAAATAATTATTTGTGAAATATTTTTTGAGAAGCGACTGAACTCCAATTACAAAAATTGTTTCCCAATCGTTGTTTTCCCAACAGATTAAACTCTGATAAAATTTTCTTTCACAATGTGTACACTTGACAAATGATCACTTTCGTAATCACATGATATGAGAAAAGATACATGTTAAAGAATTTACTTCTGAATTTTTTTTCATCATTAAAATTTTGTAATAAGTTAAATACTACATCCAATTAGCATCAAGAATTAGAGTGAAGATTATGATAGATGATTTTGAAAAAAGCTTCAGCACACATCAAAGTGTTGTTTGACTAAATTTGATTTAGATTTCGTAAAGATGATTCCGAACTTTAAATTAATCAAATTAATTAATTTCCTGAACTTGTTATATCTTTCTTCTTATGTCAAATCCTCCTATTTACTTTGAGCTTCCATATAATGCCATTTTTCTATCATTAATTCCCTCTCATGTTCCCTTTTATTTGGTTCCACCATTTCAATTTCCTCTCGTCTTTCACCTTTCTTCCATACTAATTACTAAGGAGCGATCCTTGCATAGGGTAATAGCAAAGCCTCCTGGAATATCGAGGGCGCAAATTTTCATGGTCCGCTGCAAGCGGAGCTCTACAGAGGGTGTTTTCTACATACTTAGCTGCTCCTGGGACCAAAATGAGCGATACACAAAAAATTGATTAAAAGAATGAGGGCTCCGATTCGGGCCCTCATCTAACCCACCGCCAAAGGTGAACGGCTCCTTAGGGGCCAGCCTATCAGGAGCGGTGCAGACTTCTAACACAAAGGAGAGCTATCTTGTTGCCACGGTCAAAAGACAGTTAAAGGGGCTCTCCGTAAGTATTAGGGATCGTAGCGGTGCACAGGGAAGGAGAACCCACTTGACACGGCTTTCAAAGATCATCTAAGGCACCTCACAAGGGGCAATGGCTGCAGAAAAATTATCAGGAGCAACTTCTCAGGTTCGTTCTACGGTCAAGAGGAGCAAAGACTCCAAAGACACTCCCCCGAACTGGAAATCGAAACGGCAGAAGGCCCTGGAAACACAGGGCCTCACCTTCGCGTGGATCGCTAACAACGCGCTGGTGAGAGTTTTCGTTTCGTCAGGATATTCTAAAGTCTGCCTAAAGGAGTATTCCAACATACATGGAGCCAGACCGAAGGAGACTAGAAACGTCCGGAAACGCCCCAAATTAACCTTTTAATGGCTGAGAGGGGAATCTCTATGGTGGAGATTAATTTGCACCACAGCAAAGGCACCTCGGCGGTTTGAACCAGGCGTATGACAGTGGCGCAGACAGAGCTGACCCTAATCCAAAAACCTTCGTTATATAGGGAAAGGATTAGTGGCTTGGGAGGGTATGGCTCAATAATTCGGAGGAAGGCTAGAGTTTTATATCACTTCGGCTTATTTCCCTGGAGATGCTGAGGGGCCTACACCGCCTTGTGAGGTGGATGCTCTAATTCATCTCTGCCTGAAAAACAAGTTTCCTCTTCTGTTGGGCTGTAACGAAAAATCCCACCATACAGTGAATACCTGGTGGACACTCAGCTGGAGATTCTAAATTGGGGTGATACTGCGATGAGGAGTGTGCTCAGGACCACAAATATATATCGTTCTGGTTGAGTATGAGAGCACGCTGCGGACTTTTTACGAAGGACTTCGATTACACTATATGTATAATAACAATTGTCCTGCAAGCACAATTAAATCCATCAAAGGAGCAGAATGGTAGAAATTCACATGGAGAAACTCCGTAAAAACACTAGAGCGTTGTACAACAGGGTAAACGTAACTAAATTGCTTTCAGACTAGGACATCTATACGACGGCTCAGTATGAATACATTATAAACATGGGTATATACAAACAGGAAAATTGGAGGGGTTTCTGCGCAGAATCAAAGAACATTCTGGACACAGCGAGGCTCCACAAGATCGCAGCAAAAAATCCGAAAGCTCGCCTCGTGCTCATATGGATCGATGATGGTGAGTTTGCCGAAGACGAAGATGCAACGCTGAATCACCTGGTGGAAGTCTACTTCCCGGGTTTTCAGCGAACTAAAACGGACACAGAGGTGGAAGGCTGATGCCAAGAGAGGGATAAGATCGACTGGAATTTCGCCGCTAAGATCGTTGATATCAAGAAGGTGGAGTCACTCGTGTGCTCCTTCTGCCTCATTGAATTATCAGGGACCAGCACGGTTCTCAAACACGTGGCATCGGCTTGGAATGATGGCAGAGTAGCCTTCATTCTCAAGCCTGAGAAGTAGGGCTACACTGCTGCTGAAGATTTTCGGGCATTCAGTTTAACGTCCTTTATCATGAAGACGCTAAAGAAGATGGTCAAGACATATATCATTATTGAGGTGCTTTTAGCCTCCACGCTGCATAAAGGTTCCATGCCGTCAAGGTGTGGCGTGCCAGACAAGTTAGTAAGCTGGATATGAAGCATGCTTCACTGTAGGCGATTCAGAGCCAGATATGGTGAAGGCTTAGTTAGGGGAATAGCGCTTTCGGCATTTCCAAACGGTGGAAGTTCTGTCACCCCTCATGTAGTGCATTTTAGATGACGGCCTTCTTCTTAGGCTAAATAAGGAAAGGTATTATACCCAGGGATACGCTGAAGACTTTGTAATTCTAGTTTGGATGGCTTATCTCGAAAAATTGATGGGTCTCACAAGATGGGCGCTGTGCATCGCAGAGTTCTGGTGCGACAGATCGGGGCTCTCGGTAAAGCCAGAAAAAACTAGCCTGGCCATTTTCACGAGACAGTACAAAGTGTTGAAAGCTGACGCCCCTGCATTTCGTGTTAGGAGTCTGAGGATCTTAAACTTGGTTGAATATCTGAAGGTTATCACAGATAGCAAATTGAACTTGGCGAAGCATCTTGATACCTAATGCAGGAAGTTTTTTCTGACATTTTGTATGTGCAGAAGAGTCTTTGGCTTAACGTGAGGTCTAGGGCCTAAAATGCTGACATGACTCCAATCCGCCGTCCCTAAACCAAGGCTCCTATACGTGGTCGCCCTCTATCGGTCATCTATTTTCAACTTTTTTTTCTTCTTTTCCATTATCTTTCTTATCCTTCGTTCTGTTCTTATCTTTTTCAAGTAGTGTTTCTCAACACTTTATGATTTTTCACCTCTCAGAATATGCAGTTACTTATACTCTGCAGACATTAGCGACACTCCCCTATAATCTCTTACCTTCTTCTCTTGACCTCTTTTCATTACAAATATCACCACTCCTTTTTTTTATAGCTCTGCCCTCCCCTGTTCTTCTCCATACGATGTTGCATATTATCCTTGCCCGTTTCTTTAGTTCTTTACCCTCATATATCCTGACTTCATTTGAAATCTCATCTATACCAGGTTTGTCCTTTTCAAACCATCCTTTCTGAACCCTCCCCCCGTGAAAATCAGTTGAATATGTTCTTTATTCTACCGTCTAAATATCCTGGTTTACTCTTTTCTTCTTCTCTCTCTCTCTCTCTCTCCCTCTGTTTACTACCTTTAAAACGTCTTCTTCCGTCATAGCCTTTAAGTATTTTATTTTCCTAGTCTTGTCTTTTATAACACATCTCAGTATACTCCTCCTATATTCTTCTCCACTACTTAAATTTTGACATTTCATTTTTTCTTGGTTTGACCTTGAGCTTCTCATATGAAGAAATTTAAGCTCATACTCTAATTTGTAGAAATTATCAACTACGATTTTGAGTGCTTAGACAATTTTAAATTAATATTAAAATAATATATTTTGTTAGTAACTTGAAAATGCTAACAAAAATTTTACATTATTATTTATTATCGAAAACTGCACAGATAAAAAATAAGCAATAACTTTCAAACCCATAGAACTTTGAAAAAAATTTCTAGCCTTAAAAACAGTTAACACATCCGTGTTGTCCAAAAATGATATCTAGTTTTTCTTTTTAAATCACAGGTTATTATGATTGGACTTTTAACAATTAGAAAAAAAAAATTGTGGATTTTGCGATAAGTTGCATGCAAGATTTAAAACTTATGATTTTTCTGGAAACACCTTTAACTCTGCACTGTTTCGTTCATCAACTATTGTTTATAACAATAGTACAACAAAATTATTTTTCATCAATCTTATTGCTCCATTATGACCTTCAAGGACACCCAGCAATTTAAGAAGCCCAAACAGGCGACTTGAAGAACCTCGTCAATGCCAACGTCTACATACTCTCCCAGGTAAGCTTCTTCAAGGTTTCCCTGAACAACCTCTTCCAAATCACCTAGTTCAAGGTCATCTTGAATATCGCTCGGCTCCTCCTAATGCTCCTTCAGTGATTACTCCTCAAGAAACTGCTCCAAAAAGTCATTAAAATATGCCTTCAGATCTCCATTCTAGTCCCGCTAACCCTCTACAACCTGGTTCTCCAAATGCTAGTAATCCACGTCCACCGGATCCACCGATGACCTATTTTTATTTTTAATAAAAATTCTACATTTTCTGGCTGAACTGTGCGAAATACGATAAAATTTCAAGAAAATAAGTTTTTAATCTGAAAAAGTTGTTGCCTTTATTAATAAACAATCATTCACAATTTAAATTTACCCTTTTGAAAATAAAATGTTAAGAATAATAAATCCTTATTGAGAAATTGTGATTTACAAGATTCCAGAAAGTTGAAAAGAACAAACTGTAAGCAGCCACTAAATGTTATATTCACGCAGTATGCAATAATCAGGTTTTCAAAAGCAATGTATACGAGATCTCGTGAACACGATGTTTTAGGAAAGGTTTAATAATCTGGAATATTGTTTACATTTACTAACCTAAAATTCTTTGAGATTGAGTTACGTACGCCTAAGAGAGATTCTTGGATTTCTTTTGTGCTCATATCAGTAACCGCGCCACTGTTCATGTTTATTTTGACCCGTCTTTCAACCCGAGAATTAAACTCAACTTTTGATGTATAAATTCCACGAAGATATTTATCATTCGCGAATATAGCAAAGACGTCACCACTGGATGTGGATAATACAGTTTGTACTTCGGTTGGGATGGGTCCAAGTTTGCAACTTTTTCCTCTCAATAGAATTGGTTTATCGCTCGGAAAAGAGTATCTTCGAATTTCGAACAGCCGGTTCGGATTCGTCTCGGGAATGAGCCGAAAAATTCTGAGCTGCTCAGGTTTAAGTTCAAATAGGAAGCGTAAAGAAGGAATTTTGGCAGGAGAAGACCTAAACTTAGCACGCGAAGTCTTGGGTCTGGCACGAAGAGAAGGCTCGGCAGGAAGAAAACTGGATCTAGGAAGAAGAGTAGGCTCGGTATGAGGAGACCTGGACCTGGAACGAAGAGGAGGCTCTGCCGGAGTGGAATACCTGACCGGAAAATGAGATCTGGCAGAAGGAAATATTATGTATAATTATAATAAATATTACAATAATAAAATATTCAATAAATTTTTTAATAAACTAGAATAATATACCCTATCATTAAATAAATAAAAGTATATAAAATAGATATAATTATATTGTAAATTTTAATGATAAAATAAATAAGTGGAAGAGACCTTTCAGGAGAATGATGTCTGTCAGTAAAATATGACTTTCCAGAACGAGGAACAAGCAGAATGGGTGCGCCATTAGGTAAACATTCAAACTGTGAACTCGAGCCTGCAAAGAGAAACAGAGAATTACATCTTTCTTATGTATTATATTTCGGTATATTTTGTCAGATTCTAATTTTCTCTTCCGGCACAATTTTCTGTTCCGGCATATTTGTTTCGTCGGAAGAGAAAATGCAAAATACTAATTTCGAAATTCCCTGACTTTTTCTGATCAATTTCTCATTTTCCTAACAGTTATACATTTTTCTTCAATGTGTACAAATAGCCTGAGAGCTAGGAGCTAAAAAGTCAATAGTAGGAGAGGATCACAGCAGGATTTACTACATCCTTTCCTGAAATAACTGCACGACGTTGAGTATCAAAAAGCATCGTACTTTTTTTTGGGTGTTAAACTGACTATTCCTTGTCTAAGCCACAGATATTCATTCTCACACCCCCTTGAAACAAGCCACGCAGTCAGATTTGCTTCTATAAAGTACTACTAAATTCTAAATAGCTGGAAAGATTTGAGGAATATTTATTCATAATACCGTTCGAAAATGGAGAAAAATTCCCAAAGAATCATTTTTATTGGCACTCTGATTTGTCAAGGTGTTCCTTAGATCATAGTTTGTTATTCTAACACCCCCTACCCTGAATCCATCCAAGCAGAACTAAATTCTATACAGCTGGAAAGATTCGGTGACTATTTTCTCTTTTTATTCCTGGTCATTTTTGTGAAGTAATTTTTGTGTACCTGAAAAAAAAAAAAGGGATGCGAAAGTAGAAACATTGAAAATAGGGCGTTGAAAAGCGGTTTTGAAATACGGTCAGAAGTAGATAGGGAATCACATGGTAGTTAAGGGGTCGGTTTGATTATGAATGACAAAGGAAGACAACGTCTCAAAGATCATGATTTTGTATCTCACAGATTTATGTGGGCTAGAATGAAGGTAGGAATCATTACGTTCTAGTCACCAAAATAAACTAAGGGCGGAGATGGAGAAGAAAGTGAACCAAACAAACGAAACAAACGCGAAACTAGATTGAAAATATACGCAAACCGGAAGCGCGAATAGAGTTTCAAAATAAGTTAAATGAACGCATAGATAGGGTAACTTGGGAGGCGCTTATAAGCAATAAAGATACAGAGAGCGCACGGACTATTTTACGGGATATCATTGTTAAAACTGCGACCGAAGTTTGTGGTTCGGCGGTTGTAGGAGGAAAGTATGTTGATGCATAGTGGAATAATGATATTGAGGCAGCCACAGGTATTAGCGATGAGGAGAGAAATAGACTTGAAAATTATTACAGACACAAACAGAGGAAAGTTAGACGACTAGTCAAGAAAAGCAATGATAAAATCAGAACAGAAGAAGAGAAGAAAATACAAAACGACTTTGAAGGAAGCATGAAATTATTATTTAAAGACATGAAGGGCAGTAAAAGTACAGAGTTTGTCAGCATGAGAAATAGAAAAGGTGCAATGCTATATGATACAGCCTGGCCAGTCACCTAACTTGCCGACCGACTTGGCCCCAACTTGGCTTTATTCATTTGTATAGTCTCGGCCACATTAAAATTATAAAATGTTTATTAAAATAAAAAATGTAGTAAAAACATTTATAAAAGTAAAACTGTTTATTTAAACAAGAAAAAACACATTTTACGTAGCTAAAAGTAATAAGAAAATCTTATTGCACATGTAAAAGTCCTTGAAAAGTAATTTATTTGGTATTCTTTTGGTAGCTGTAAATCTCATGGTTGATTCTCTTGACATGTACTGTTTGATGATACTGGTAATGGATAATATTTTCTGAAGGAAAACCCTCACTTTTATTTGAAGTTGATAACGAATGCTTGCATTTTGATTTTATTGTAGCTAATGGAGCCAATTCAACTATTTCCGCTTCCTCTTCATAATCCTTCATAAAAGGAAACTCGTGATCACTGCAAACATCGTCTGAAAAAATAAATAATTTACTTGAATTCTTCGCTTAAATTCTTCGGGTTTAAAATATCTGGAAGATCTTATACAAAATATGATATAATCTCGATAAGAATAATTAAATTTAAGAAAATTAATAATTTAAAACTAATTCAAATGCATGTGCCAAACAGAAAATAAAAAAGACATAAATGCCCAATAAAAAAGCTCACCTTTAATGGTGATTAACAATGGATTTTTGTATTTTGAGGAACGCTTCTGTTCATCAGAGTTATCTTTATCTGCAAAAAAAATTATTTAAATCAGGTTTTTTCTGTTTGAAGCTTTCTTAAAAATTATCCACAGTATGCGTGAGGTTAATATAACATAAAAAAAGTATGAATATATAACTGAACGGAATTGCCTGCATTCAGAGTTTCTTTTCCTTTTTGTCTCAAAACACTCCTTTTCTTGAACACAATCACAAGTTTCATCGTTTTCACTTTCGGAAGATTGAGTGTTCAATTCTTCTGCTGAAATTTTATACATTATTATTTTATTAAATTGATTCCTCATTGAGAAAGCTGTGTAGTGATTGTTCAATTTTTGTAAAAAAGTTTTCACAACCACTTCTTTGAAATACTAGATTCACTTATATTCACTTTTTTCATTATTTTGGAAATAACCACCTCAAAATTTCGTCTTGTCATGGCTTCTGGATATATGGTCAAAAAATTCCTTCATACCTTTTCAGGGTGACCCATAAAGAAACTTGTTGCAGAAACATTTCAAGATTTTGAGGTGAAGTGTTCAGAAGGTAAATTATTTTTTGCATTCTTATCACAGAAGGTATTACATTTTTTATAAAAACACTTATTCAGGATTAAATCAGGGTGTTTACCCTTTTTTAAAAAAAAAATCCAGGACTTTTCCAGGTCTTCCAGGACAAAAAAATTAATTTTTCAAGGTACCCTGTTTACATTAATAAGATAAATTTCACGAAACATGCTTAAAAAATCTGATTTTAGGGTGAAAAACCTCGTTTCTTCGTGATTTTTATTTCAGGCCGTTAAAAAATCACGACGCTACAATCTAAAATATTTTGAAATTTCTCATTTTTTAAGCTTCAACCAAAATTTAAAAAAAATCATAATTGGTTGAAATTTGACTGAGTTATCTATTTTTAAGTTTATTTAAATTTAATTTACAATAGAATAATTAAATTTTTAAGCAAATAGTTGAATTTTTAAGCAAATTGTTGAATTTTCAGCTTACAAAGTTGAATTTTCAACCAAATGGTCGAATTTTAAACAAAAAAGATTAATCTCAACCAAAAACAGTTGCATTTTCAACTAAA
>JAABKJ010008073.1:0-11542 GCA_011634705.1 Andricus grossulariae | reverse complement strand
ATGCATAAAAGCTTGCATATCAATTCGTCAGTTCCGCGATTATACATTTCACGCCGTCAAGGCGGACGCGGACTTCTAAATCTCCAGTGTCTTCATAACCGAATTGTTTTAAGCACAACTTATATCGTTGCCAATAGCAGAGATCCTCTTCTAAAAATGGTCAGGAACCACGAGATAATTGGTGAAGGAGCGTTCCTTTACAAAGCCGCGGAGCAAGCAGCCGAGACCCTTGGCCTGAATTTTAACATCAGAAGTGAGGAAAGTGCATCACTCCATCTAGATGCTACACTTCTGAAAGCCGAAGTGAAGAAAGCAGAAGTTTAAAAATTCCATCAAGAGTTACTCGACAAGAAAATGCACAGACATTTTTACAGGAATGTAGAAAAACAGTCCTTGTCGAAGGAGCAAACTTTTGCTTTCTTTGATCATCAAGGCTTAATTCAGGTACAGGGGGTTTCATTTTCGCATGCCATGACGGTGTCATTTCCACCTTAGCATACCGTGACCGCATTTCATGTCAAGAAGTTCCCAGCGATAGGTGCAGAGCGTGTCGTGCACACGCTGAGACCCTAGAACACATACTATCGGGGTGTCCCACCCACGCAGGAAGGACGTATATCTACAGACATAATGCGACCCTAAGAGTGCTTTATTACCATCTTTGTCACTCTTACGGTGTTGGCCGCGACCCTGCCCTGCCGAACGCCCCAAGGGAGATAGAGTCAATTGTCAAAAACGAGAAGTGCCAAATTTTCTGGAACTACGATTTTCGTCCAGCAGTCTCCGTTGCGCACTTGAGGCCGGACATTGTTCGTCATGACCGAATACAACATCACTGCCAAGGAGAAAAAAAGGAGGAGAGGTATCTAGACCTTAAAAGGGAGCTGCAAAGACTGTACCCAAAATATTCGGTACAAGTAATTGTCTTTGTGATAGGTGCTCTTGGAGGTGCGAAACTATCCCTGGTTCGTAACCTTAAAGCCATATCCGCGTGCTAAAAATATGCCAAGGCACTTGCGAGATGGATGCAAAAAGCTGTCATCCTTGGGTCGCTTCGTGGGCCTAAAACACACGAGGGTTTCGCCGGCCTGTTGTTGTGATTTCGTCGTGTCCTGTGGCCACCCATCTCGCGGTTGGGAGACGTAGTCATGAGTGTGATTTACCGCGCTCCTACTGGAAGCCAGTGTCATTTTTAGATAGCAGTTGCTCCCAGTGGGACCCTGCGGTGGTTGTTTAACCTTCTTTTTTGTTTATATATATATATATATATATATATGTGGGTGTGTGTGCGTTTGTGTTTGTGTGTGTAATTAAAAGTTTGTCATAAGGGCAGTTACGGGATTTCGCCAGGAGTGGGTGCTAATCTGAAAAACTGCACTCATTCCCAGCGAAATCGCGGTAAAATTTCAACTGTAACCACGTCTCACGATCGACATGGAGCGACCCAAGCACGACCGCAATCTGATTCTTCCCCGCAAGCGTCTCAGCATCTGAAAGATTTTAAGAATTTTTTTTTATTTTGCAGGATTAATTAAAAGTTTTAGAAACAATCTGAATCATTTAAAAAAAATATTTAGAAGTTTTGAAAAAATTTACAAGATGATTTCAAATTTTAAAGGATTCCAAAAAATGTAATATAAAATGAAAATGTTTGAAGATTTTGAAATAGAATTTTGAAGCTTTTTAAGGATTTTCAAAAATTTCATGATAATAACAAATTTTATTTAAGATTTCTAGGAGAATTTAAAGTGATTTTTCATTTCGAATTAATTTTAAGGGAATATTTAAAAACTTTTTAAACAAATTTTAGTGTATAAATAACAATCAAACAATCATTAATTTATAACGACCTCAAATTAAAATGATTTAACTTCTAATTTTAAAAGTGTTCCGTTAAATATTAATAATATTTTTGTCCGACCCCCCTTGAAAATGCGCCATTGCATGTTCGTGAAGCAGGCGTAATGTGGCCGCTTCCAGCCCAGTGACTTTCGCACATGCGCACTCCGCCGCCGGGATAACATGAAACTTTACGCCCGATACACGAAACTTTACGCCCGCTACATGAAACTTTACGCCCGCTACATACAACTTTACACCCGCTACACATACACTGCACTCCGCAAGTGAGAATATGGAGGAATTGATCTTTATTTCTGAAAAAATTGTATTGCTAGACCCGACAGTGTCCCTTCTGAAAAGTACGCTATTTCTTCCTTTCACCTATAATCTAAAATTGTCAAGTACACGAAACATCCTCTATCTGCTTCACATGCTTGTTTTCAAGGAGGGGGACAAAAAGTATGGTTTGTATCAAGGGCGTAAAGCTATTTTTCCTCGTGTGAGTGCCACCCTCGCTTCGCTCGGGCAGCCAATTCACACCCGTCAAAATCGCCTTCTTTACGCCCTCGATACACAATACATCTATTTGTCTTTTGTCTTTGCTTGTGTTAGTATTTGGCTTTAGTAGTGTAAAAATAAATTTTTTTACGTGTATGCCATCTCAAAAACTCTGAATCCATTTTTAACGATATACACTGGGAATCCCATTCAAGTCCCTGCCATTTAAGTCGTTCCGAACATCGTTGCCGCAGCGGTTTCGAAGCCCTCAGGGTCGAGAGAGGGTTGACTGTTTACGTTCTGAGCGAGCGAATGTTGTCTTCGCTTGAAGTCAAAGCTATTTAGGAGCATGCCCGAATCCAGACTTGAATGCGATTCCCAGTGTATTTCTTAATATCGTTAACGAAATCCTTACTCCAATAAAATTTGGCCTAAATTTTGAACTACTTTCTCCCTTATAATTTTTTAATTTTCACATCCTATCTGCACATTTGAATGATTCTTTAAGTTCGATTTCTTTTTTATCTTCTAAATCTTTGTTCAACGCGCTTGAGTCTAATGGATTACCTGGAAGAAGGAGTTGTGGTGTGGCTGGGTGTGGCTACTAAAACGGTAGTAAATCGGTCCCTGTCTCTTGCATCAGATTTTGCATAGTAACCTTTAGGCCGAATTTCAATATTTTTTTCTTATGTTGCTCTTTTCTTGTATACCATATCATTCTGCTCTAAAAATAGTTTAATTTCTATATTCTTATTACGCTTTTTAATTTTCTATTTCGATATTTTTTTAAATCTCACTTGGATTTGTTTCTGTTGAATACTATATTTGTGGCAATTCTAGTAACCACTAAATCTTATGCTCTTAATCCATTTTCAAGCCTATTTTTTCTATCATATCCATACCGAAAATACCTCTGGATCATGAGTCATGTAGTAATCTAAATAAAACGTATTTATCAAAGTCTCCGATCTTGATTAGAATTAACCCCTGATCTACTAGTTTTAATTTCCTGCCATTTGCGACCATAAACGTATCATTTACCTGTTTTTCAATTTCTCACCTAAGTTTTTTACCGTATCGATACAAATTCTGCCTATGTATGAGTTTGTTTCTCCCGTTTAAAGTAACACCGAATGACTGCGATTTTCTAGCTTTACCAGAAAATAAAATCGTGTTTCGTCCTGAGATCTTCGATTCCCTTCACCTTCCCTTTGTTATACTTGATAACTGACCGTCTGGAATTTAATGGGGCTTTCCGTGACTTGGACGTCCAATAAAACTTTTCAGATAACTGCTTAATTTCGATAACAAATGCGTGAAGGTCCTGACCTTTTTTTCTGATTGGAAAATAGTTTATTTTTTATGATTTCCGAATATCTCTCTTTTAAGTACGCTCCTCTTTAAAATCATCAAGAAACTGATCTAAATTTTGCCAACTTTTCTGCTCACTTGAAACCAGCTTAGCACTTCTTCCTCAAAAAGCGCATCTCAATTTTCCAAAGCATCAAATATTCAAAAAATAAGGAGCACTATTTTTCATTTGTTTTTAAATTAAACTAACCAGTTTGACAAGCTTTGTAATGCTGTTTGAATCATTCTAAAAGGAAATAAAGTCACTGGAATTTCTTGTGAATTATGCTGTGTCCTAATCTTTCTATCCATCAGGTTTCCTCTTTCCATATCTGTTATATTTCGTATTTCTATTACATAGCATGGCGCATTTGATTTTCTGTTAACGGATTGGCTTTGCCAATACAAATCTCAGAAAATGAATACCCTGGCGTTCTATTCTTTTTCTTTGTATCTAACAAACAACTGTGTGAAATTTGGTTCCTAAAAAAGAAAGTTCTAGCCGATTATGCCAAAATTGTCCAGAAAACAAGAAAAAAAGAAATTTTTTTGATTCACCTTAAAGTTAATGGTTGTATTGAAAAAGTGTTCAAAGAAAGGTTTAAAGAAAAAAAAAAGAAAAAAGGGTGACGAAAGTATAAAATATTTTTTGTTGGTGTATTTAAAAATAAGTATGCGTTCTTTATTTCAGATACTAATGGGATACGTGAAAAACATAAATCACCAGATTCAGTTTCTGAAAATCCGAATTGGTTAGTTTTCGATTACTATTCAAAATTTTACAAACAGATACGCAGCTCTTCGCTGGATTTTCTCTTGAATTGTCTAGGAAAAACGACAAGGAGTGACTGATTTACTTAATTCAGTTATGATTTTGACGGTTCGTTTAACCGCTTGCATATGGCAGGCGAAATTATTTATAAAGACTGGTGGAATATCCTGCTGATTAATTAAAATTTTGAGCTCTTTTGCTGTTACGTGAAGTAGAATGGACGGTTCTGGAATTGCTCTTTTGTCCAAGTATACATGTTCCGTATATCTTGTGGCTTAAACATTCAATTTCGGGACGAAGAACTTTCGTACGACTGGTTTAGCCTTTTACTTTTTTGCTCAGCTTGAGAAGTAGCTAACACCTTTGAATTTTTAAGACCCCTACATCAGCATCGAAATTTGGTTCTCGCGCTTCGCGCTCGATAATATATTTATTTTGTGCTTCGCGCTCGATGATGTATTTACCTCGCGCTACGCGCTCGGTCTTTGTATTTCCCCCACATTTGCGCCCAGACTTTTTAAAATTAAAGATCAAATCATCGACAACTGTAATTTGGCGATTGTGAATTCTCTTCTGTTAAAGCTCCTTTGGCTTTAACGAACACATTCTCATCACATATCTTGTGCTCCGCACTCGATTTTGTCCAAAATCTGAACTTTTCTACATTATGTTTGTAGGAAGAATAACACACTTACACTGATTTTGTTTAACTTTAGCAATATTTATCCAAACACTAAACTGACGCGGAATACAGGACACATATCTAGCCTCGTACAAGAGATATTTTCGTTCGTTCGTTTCCTTTTGCGGCCGGGTGAGAGACTGCCCCCAGCTCGGTGCTCCGTCCCCACCCTTCTTCCGTGTTCCCTCCCGGGTTGCCCTCTCTTCCCCTTATTGGTTGGTTAGCTGCCCAATCCGCCATCCATATTGAAGAATGGAACGCTGACGCGAAAACTCCCATCATTCGGCCTTCCTGACTCGACGATCATCCTCGTTCGCTTCCTGGTGAGAGCTGTAACATATACATAACATGAGCTTAGAAATTAGCTTTCTCTGGCTCAACGTGTTATATATTTTCCTCCTAGCTTTAACAACAATTCTTTAGACCGTGAACCTTGTCGAGGATCTCTCTTGTTAAAAACGCTTTAATCAGCTCGAGTAGTCCTCGACTGCGATTCTCTCTATTTGGTCCCAGCCTCCGCCTCAACCTCAGTTCCGTGCGAGTTTGACCAGGCTCGCACCTGAGTGAAGTGACTCGGCCCAGTCATCCAGCCTCCGCCTGGAAATTCGATTACCAACCCGTTCCTGACTACGAAGTGTTCAAATTCTCGAGACTCGGCTCACTTTTATTTCATTATTATTAATCCTTTTATTTAGCTCATTGATTCACTCACCATTATTCCATTGCGTCAAAAGCAACCCACTTTTGAAGCTTGTCCAATGCTACTATTGCTTTTTGGTTTGGTCTTCTCAAATCCCTGAGATCCGTGACCTCGTAGCGATTGTTTGGCAGTGCAGCGGTCACCTTGAACGGTCCTTTTGCCTTAGCCGCAAGCTTTCTGCTTTCTCCCGTTGCCGGAGCCACGGTGTCTACCATTACCACGTCGCCTACGTTGTACTTAGAGGCTTTAAAGCGTTTAGCGTCGAACCTCTTATTCTGCTCCTCTTGTTCTTCGTCTATCGCCTGTTTTTCCTCCTTTTGTAATTCGTGCAAATCCAGTTGGTCCAGAGTGTTTTGAATCTCTGCCGTTAGCTTAGCGTTACCTAATCATCTGGGCTTAGAGCCGAAAAGAAGTTGCATCGGAGTCTCCTTTGTCATTCTGTTCGAAGTGCAGTTTATAGCACTTTGCATCTTTTTTATGTATCTGTCCCAGGTGTCTTCAACTGTACCAGTACACGTAGCCGCCAACAAGCTCAGAACAGTACGATTTAACCGTTCGCACTGTCCCTTAGCTCTGGGAGTTGTTGTGGCATTTAGAATATGCTTGGTATTTAGCTCTCGACAGAAATTCTGAAACGAATGCGACGTAAATGCTGATCCTCTGTCTGTTATTGTTCTTATTGGTGCTCCAAATAGAGCAAACAGTTCATTGAGTGCTTTCAAAACGTGTTTCGTCTAAGTAACCCTAACAGGTTCAAGCACACAAAATTTAGTGAACCCATCTACTATGGTCAGTAGTAGTGTGTTTTTACTTTTTGAGCGAACAAACGGACCAACGTGCTCTAGATGCAGCGTGTGAAACGGTATTGCCACTTTTTCGATTGAGTGGAGAAACCCTGGCTTTCGCAGAGACTTTGACTTAAAATATAAACAATCAAGGCACGCTTTAACTTATTTGCTCACAAATCGCCGCATACCTTTAAACCAATAATTTTCTTTGATTAATTCGAGTATTCTTTCCAGAGCAAAGTGCCATTGGTCGTCGCGACAAAGCTTCACTATGTTCCATCTGGCTGCTTTGGGGACTAACCACTTATTTCCTTGTATAGTTTTTCGAAATACCACACCTCCCTTCAAATCAAACCGTTCGAAGTAATGCTTAACTTCTGGCTGCTTATCTCCCGACTCTAGAACTTTCCGGATATCCTCTATTTCCAAGTGCTGAGCTTGAGCTGCTTTGATCCATTCACCGTCGATTATTTCGATAGAAAGGCATTCAACTGGATTGCGGCTTAGACAGTCAACGTGGGCCACTTGGGCTCCCGGTCGATACACAATAGAAAAATTGTATTCTTGAAGGTAAACCCACCATCGTGCTATACGCGGCTGGATATCTTTCTTGCTGGCAGTGGCCCGTACAGCTATGCAGTCTGTCACGACCGTGAATTTAGTTCCCAGCAGGTAGATGCGGAAGAAATTTAATAAAACGTACACCGCTAGCGTCTCTAGGTCGTACGAGTGATATTTTTGTTCCACGGCCGTCGTTTTGTGACTGTAATACGCCACCACTCTCTTCTCCTTTCCGAGCTTTTGAATCAGTATTCCCGCAACCCCTAACGTACTAGCATCGGTATGTACCTCGGTTTCCCAGGTGGGATCGAAAAAGGCTAAAACCGGCCTTGCAGACAGAATTTTCTTTACTTGTCTAATTGCCTCCACTTGTTCGCGTCTCCAGTGCCAGGGCACGTCCTTTTATAGTAGGTTTGTCAGCGGTGCAACCTTCATCGCGAAATTTACTAAGAATTTTCGAAAATAACTAGCAAGTCCCAAGAACTGCCGAACCTGTTTAACATTGGTCGGTTCAGGTGCCTCCTCAATCGCTCGCGTTTTACGCTTTCCGGGTCGGATGCCTTCCTCAGAAATTTCCTTAGCCAAGTACTCTATCTTGGAGAAGAAAAATTTGAACTTCTCGAGATTTACTGAAAGGTTATGCGCAACGAATATCGTTAGAATTTTTTCGAGCTGGTCAAACCCTTCTTCAATGCTAGATACTGCCAATAGTACATCGTCCATGTACGGCTTCGCCTCTCAAACCCGCAACAGTGACTTCATCATCTTTTGAAAATGAACCGCTGCATTTGCTAAGCCCATAGCCACCCTGAGGTATTCGTACAAACCATCAAGAGTGATGAACGCTGTTTTCTCTGCAGAGTCTGGATGTATTGGAATTTGGTAGAATCCGCTTTTTAAATCGAGGTTAATAAAAAATGATTTTCCTCCTAGCTTGTCTATTAGGTCGTCAATCAAAGGAAGTGGGTAATTCATTCGTTTTGTTATTTTGTTTAGAGCGCGAAAGTCATTGACCGTCCGATCCTCACCGTCCTTCTTACCTACCAGAAAGGTGAGACTAGTGAAAGGGGATGCGCTTTCTCTAATTATTCCGGCATCAAGAAATTTGTCGATGAACGATCCTAATCTCTCGCGCTCATCCTTGGACAAGCGATATGGCTTATGCGCCACACGGTTGTTACTAAGTAACTCGATTTTCATTGGCTCGACATTCGCTTGTTTTAACTCAGTTATATCGAATACGACCGTTTCTCTATAGCTGTTCAACAACACTAGTAGTCTACCCCTCCCTTTCTGAGTAAGGTTTTCTGTACATAAATCATTCCCCCCGATTGGCCTTTGAGTGTCTATTATATTTACTTCATGTTTCTGCCCTGGTTCTTGTCTTAAGAAAGCACCTTGTGTTGCGAACCTTATTTGTTTTGCACCACTGACAACTTCTATCCCCGGTTCAAGGACGTTACGACCTATTAGAATCGATCGTGAAAATTCGTCATCGGGTACGATATAGAACTTTATGGTTAAGCGTATGCCGTCAATTTCGCAATCGATGTTTGAGTAAGCAATTGGTACGACGGTACCGCAGTTAAAACCTGTTAAGATGTCATGAGTCTGTTCGAACTTTAAGTCTAATAAAAGGACTTCTTTCTTGCTTATTATTGAACAGTCGCTACCTAAGTCGACAGTGCACAATTTCTCGATACCGTTAAGTAAACACGTCCTCTCCGGTTTGCTTATCTCCGTCGTGTCGATTTGAAGCACAGATACAGGCTGAGCCTCGATGGTCAATTTTCTTGAGCCGGAGGCTCTACTTCCTTGCGAGCACGCAGCGTCACTCTGGCGTCATTCGGTACTTTTGTTTCTCTCTTTTGCCTTTTTCTTGAAACAATTTTCTTCAACATGATTGGTTAGTCCACAAAACCCACACTTTCTCGAGCCTGTTTCAACTTTGACCCTTTTGGATTTCTGGTCATCATGTGAAGCGTTACCGGCCAATTGGGTTCTTGAAGCTTTGTGTTTTTTATACTCCGGACAATCGCGTTTGAAATGATCTTGTTTTCCGCAGGTAAAACACCCTTTTTCCGTGGCGATGTTATTCTTCCTAGTGCCTTCGTTACGCGAACTTGAGCCAAACGGCTTTTCGAGCCAATCGAGCGTTTAAATCGGGTATCGTTTTACAACGTGCTGCTAATATTATGGTTCGTGTGTTTTCATCTTGTATGCCATGCGCAATAAGGTCGACAATTTTTTCCTCGGTTAACTCTAGCTTCAATTTGTTTATTTTACCCAGTTTAATAAAGCAATAGGTTTGGAGGTCTTGATTCGGCAAACTTTTGTACAAGACCGCCTCTTCCATTAGTTTCCCGAAAATTGCTTCTCCTGGAAATTGCCTCGCGACCGCGACTGACAGAGCCTCCCAGGATAGAAAGGGGTACGGTAATCTCTCTATCCAAATCTTAGCATTTCCTTTCAACTTTAACACGGAGAGATATAACTTTGTTTTATCGTCCCATTCGTACATTGTTCCGCATGCATTCACTTTATCTACCCATTCGCTCGCGCTATGATTATTGGTCTCCGGATCGAATTACGGTAAAACCTTTTCGTTGGTATAATGCGACCGCCCCGAATCTGCAAAGAAAATACCTGTCAATACACCTGTTAATTTGGCGAGATCCGACTCCTGGCTTTCCAATCCTTTCGTGGATCGCCTGTGCCCTTTGTTAGAACTGTCCCTCGACCGAGCCGGCGACCCGCTGCGAGGCTTGGACCGATCTTGGAGCGTTTCACGCTCCATGTCTTCGTCCCTAGTGCTGCGAGCATGATGTCGATCCCGGCTTTTTGATCGTCGGGGACTTCGACTTCGGGAACGTCGGCTTCGAGCCCGTCGTCGCTTATCCTTTTCTCCTTCTCTACCGGCCATTCCTTTTTCTTCTCGTTTCACAATAGCACAGTCACGAATCCCACTTCTGAATTGTAGGAAAAATAACACACTTACACTGATTTTGTTCAACTTTAGCAATATTTATTCAAACACTAAACTGACGCGGAATACAGGGCACATGTCTAGCCTCGTACAAGAGATATTTTCGTTCGTTCCCTTTTCCGGCCGGGTGAGAGACTGCCCCCAGCTCGGCGCTCCGTCCCCAATCTCAGCTACTCTGAAAAATCCATCATTTCAATAAATTTATATTAGCACAATTCATAATATGCATTGGCATTGAAACATACGTATTTTCATTCTCTTGTTTTTTTAGTTATGAAAAAGTGTGCATTTCATTTAAAAAATGTTATTATTATACATTTTATGGCAATTTGTGTCGTCTCTCCATAAATTTAATTTGTTTATTTTCAACGCTATTTTTTATGATTTAAACTGAAAACACCCATACTGGTGTGGAGTGCTTCTGAGCAAATTTGTAGATATAATTTAGGCAAAAAATTGTGTTAAATAAAAAGTTATTGTAGATCAGGTAGTTTTTCCAAAAAGTAAATTTTTTATTATTGATGTATTTTTATAACAAGGGTTTGTAACAAATTTGTAGATATTTTTTGGTTCAACATCTTTTGAATTCTCATTTTTTTTCGTGTCTTGTGTTGCTTATCTAAAAATTTCATTTTTATTCTTATTTTTTCACAATTGAAAAAAAGTCAACTTGCCTTTTCTAAAAATTATAAATCAGGAATTTGTAGATACTCTTTGAGTGAACAACTTTTTCCTATTATTATTTTTTCTTTCCTTGTGTCATTTCCCACAAAATTTAATTGTTTTATTATTAATGTTATTTTTTACGATTAAAACGAAAAATAAGCGTCCTATAGAAAAATTGTTGATAAAAAATTTGTAGCTGTTTTTTGGATGAGCAACTTCTATCTGTTCGTTTTTTATAGCTTGTGTCGTTTGTCCAGAAATTAAATTTTTTTATTTTTAATGTAGTTTTTCACGAATAAAACACGATTTGTGTCTCTTCATCTTTTTTGTATCTTTTATAGTTAAATCGCAAAATAGAATTTTTCATTTTTCATTATTTTTTGTGCGATCAAAATTTGAATTGGCGATTTTTCGCAAAAATTCGAAAAATTGTTGCGATTATCTTGTATGGCTCTCAAAAATAAAAAGGCCATGAGGATAAATTGTATATCTTTTTGATTACTACTAATAACCGTACATACAATTTTCTAATCTTGAAAAAAAGTGGTCTCAGAAATTTTCAAAATGTACTCAATTTTTGAATTTTCATCCAAAATAGCTGTTTAACGAACTCCTTTCTTTTTAGTCCTTAAAAAAGTGTGCCAGAGCACACTCCAATCTGATCAATCTTTCGAATGTTACCGTGCCTACACAATAC
>JAABKJ010008072.1:0-11542 GCA_011634705.1 Andricus grossulariae | reverse complement strand
CACGGACACGTCACGTACAGTTGTGTGGTAAGTGGTGGGGCTGACTTTCGTAGGCCTCTCGTTCGGTCTCCGCGTACACTTCTCATGCCTATGTATGTAACTTAATAACAAGAAAAGTAATTAACTTAAATAATTTCTGATTATTTGAAATGAAAGAGTAACTCAGAAACTTTCGATTGGCGTAAGAAAATGAAAATCTATTTTTTCCGCATTAGGTCCCTTTCTTCGCGGACGGTCACATATTATAACTAAAATGTTCAAAGATTTACAATGAAAAAAATGGGGAAAAACTGATAATTTTACTTCAAGTTCGCTCGTAGGTTAACAGTTATGTTATGTTATGTTATATTATTATTATATTATTCATATTTATGTTTTACTATTATTTTATGTTATACTATCCAGAGGCTCAATTTTGTCATCAAACATTTTATTGTATCTTGAGTCGTCTTTCAATAAATTAAATTTTTTATTGTTGATACTATTTTCCATGATTAAAACGAAAACAACGCGTCTTATCAAGAAATGATCAGTAACAAGTACGTAGAACTTTTTTAGATAAATAATTTTTCTTTTGAATATTTTATTGTATGTATTTTGTATCGTTTTTCTAACAATCCAATTTTTTTATCTTTAACGTTATTTTTTACGATAAAAACTAAAACTACATCTGGGGTAAAATTTGCCAAGTGTGCCCGCTTAAAATTTTGTTGCGACCTATCTTATTGAAACTCCGCCAGATTGTAGTGCTAATGGACCTCCTTAAATTCTGTGAAATATGTGCACCTAGTGTAACGGGTGGTCAAGAAACAGGGGCCCGAATTTTCGACGATTCATCCTGACCGCTCACTTTCAGTTGTACATAACTCCTGATTCAGTTATCCAATTTTACTTTTTTATGAGGTGTTTGGAAAGGTCTTTTAATGAGGTTTACAATGAAAATAATCATTTTACAATTAAAAAAATATTTCTCCTTGATTTTTCATTTTAAAGAACCTTTTTCAGTTTTTCTCCAAATGCTGCATGTTTATTTTTTTTGAGTAAGCTGGAAAAAAGCTTGATTTTTTCTCTTGAAAAACATTCCAAAACGAAAATGGGATGGAAAGTATCAGTTGAGTTGCAGAAGGTCATAAGATCCCCCCCCCCCCCCCGCCAACTAGCCATGGCGCTACTAGGCGTGCTGTAGTGTCTCAGTGGTTCTATACTTGATAAAAATGATTTTTTTGTTGTTATATTTTCAATCCCTAAAGAAAATCATACCGCCACTGGTGAAAACCTTAAATCTCGATTCGAATCTGCAAAGAATGTGCCGGGTACACGAAAATACCATTCTTTTGTACCCTCTCCAGAATCGACTCGGATTTTGAAGAAGTACATGCTCGTCATCTTCACAGCATAACATTTTCCCGAAGAGAACGATCGCGAAGAGTTCGCAGAGAAGAACAAGAAGCACCACAAATTGCCAGAGACAAGGAGACTAACGCAAAAAGCACCTGAAAACGTGAGAGGCAAGCGGACTCACCAAAAAGCATTTTAAAGTGTAACAGGCTAGCAGAATTATCCATCACGATCGTTTATTATTTTATTATTATCTATCGTTTTCCTGCAGAAAAATGCTTTTAAAATTTAATTTAGAAAGTGGCGCTACCAGGCGTGCTGTAGTGTCTCAGTGGTTGTAATGCTTGATCAAAATGGTTGTTTTGTCTACGTGTAAACAACATTTCATTTTATACTCACTTTGTTGAAAAAAAAGCTTTTTTCCAGCTTACTTAAAACAAAAAAAACATGCCGCATTTGGAGAAAAACTCAAATATTTTTAAAAATAAAAATCAAAGTGAAATAATTTATTTATTGCAAAATAATTATTTTCATTATACACCTCGTTAAAAGACCTTTCCAAACCCCTCATAAAAAATTAAAATTGGATAACTGTTTCAGGAGTTACACTACCGTCGGAAATTGTCGGTATGAACAGCGAAAGTACTATTAAAAATCACTGCTGACTTTGAAACGTGATTACTTGTTAAAAATGGAGCGAAAAACTTGTTAGAAAATCCGATAGAAAGCTTATCAAATTACGCGTCAATTGAGCTCTACTAGATGTATTTTTTACGCGTGAGAAGCCTTATCTTTAATTGAAGCCAATACATTTTTAAAAATCTTCACGGGTTCTCGAGATACGACTAAAAATGTTCAAGCGTGTCTGCGCCGAATTTCATTCGCTTTAGCAGCGAGTCTGGCCGGCCGTCTGCGGTTCTCGCTGACTGAGACTCGACGCATACACGCTTGGACATTTATTATCATATCTTGGGAAGCCCTAAATATTTTTGAAGTTTTATTGGCTTAAGTAAGATTTCAAAGATTACGTCCTGTTAATTTCAGTTTTCCCCCCCTTAAGTATCGTAAGTCACAGCACGAGTAGAAGTTCAGAAAAAAAATCTGATAAATTCTCGGCGACCACCGTTCTCGCGGTCGACAGCAGTAATCGCCGACTGAAGCTTGACACTTGAGACTTGCAGATTGTTAGTCTTATCTCGAGATCCCGTGAAGATTTTTAAAGTTCTATTGGCTTAAATTAAAGATAACACTTTAAAGACTAAGTGGTATGAATTTGAGATTTTTGCTACAACAAAAATGAGACACCGGATAATGAGAATGCAGCTATGTTGATATTGTTGATATTATAGCTTAACACTTCAAGTCGAATCAGCCCAATGTACATACTCTTATATTAATTAGTACCCAATCCTAGTAGCTTAGGTCAAATAGCTTCGCCACTTAACAAAGTATATCCTGGTATACCCTAAACTATACCCTAAATATCTGTGGAAATTGATACATAAGCGCAGTAGCGTAACTGCGTTCAGAAAACTTGTGTTCAGGGGAAGAAGCCCCCCCCCCACCCTTGCAATAATACATATTTGTTTAGGGTGAGAAATACATTTATTTTGAGCTTTCTTTCTCATGAATTTTTTGTGATTCGGAGCCTTGAGGGTCCGTGTCCCATGCAACACATAGAACACCGATAGTTACGCCACTGCATAGCGATGAAGTAACATTATGTGTTCTCCGGATTTTTCCCACTCTGTATGATATTATCTAATGATTTTGTGTACGTTTGTAAGAAAAGAGCCCAGTTTAAAAATAAAATTGAACACTGGCGCTTATGGCACTCGGCAAATTAAAATGCGTTTTTCTTAAAAAGCATTTTTACGAAGTTCCAAATTTAAAAGTGCCTCGGTGCCTCGTTTTTTAAGCTAGATGGTTCTTTCTGAGTCATAAATATCGGAAATTAATCTGGCTATATGCTCCTATACGTAACTTCATACCAAAAAGCTGGGTCCTTTTAATATGGACGTACACATATTAATAATTATGATAACAATATTAAAAGTTAAGCGCTTGACTTAGTTCATGTCTCATGCTGCAAAAGCCGGGCAAATATCAAATAAAGTTTGAAAAAAAAAAACAAGAAATGCAAGTGGTTAATATTAGCTTGGGTGGCAGATATCCAGAGGATTCCTGAGCCAGTATCTCCGAAATATTTCTATGCACTTTTACCGAGGCCCTGGTGGTTCAGATCCCACCTTAAGCTGTAGGTCCTCCCATCATGCACTTGGATGCATCTCAGTCCGTGGATGGTGGGTAAAAAATAAACTAGCTTTCCCAATATGTCATATAGACACACAACTCTCAGTAGATCACTTGACTGCATCATAAAATGCGTCTGTGACTGACGATACATACCGGGACAGCCCCTTGTAAAAAGGTTCATATAAAAATCCAACTGGAAAACAAAAATGCCTTCGACATATTGGGGTGTAACCATCTTAGGTCTTAGGTTTTATTTGTTTGTATAACGGCTCAGTGGCTCAGGCGGATAGATGCTAGGACTTCCTGTTAGAGGTTCGGGTTCAATTGTTGAGCTGGTAACTTTTTTTCTATGTACTTTTACCGTAGTTCTGGTGGTTCGAATCCAACCTTAAACTATAGGTCCCCCCATCATGCACTTGGCTGTAACACAGTCCGTGGATGGTGGGTAAAAAAGAAACCAGGCTCACCCAATATGTCGTATACTGCCGTGCAAAAGAAGAAAGCTGCAACTAAATTTATGATTTGCCCCCCCCCCCCGTTTCACAATTATTACCAACATATTTGAATAAAAAACCCGGCCGTATAGACCTTTGACATATTGGGCTGTAACCATCTTAAGTCTCGATGTTTTCTTCTTTTATGACAATAGTAGTCAATGAGGCCAACGGGGCTCTCTTTTTTATTACAATGATTAAATATTATTCAAAAATATTCTGTTAGTGACTTGATATGAAATTATAAGGACAATAACATTTTCTGTCTACTTTTACACAACAGACGTATGGAATGACAATCAAAAAGAATATCCACCAGCATCAGCAGGATCTGTTAAAAGAAGATATGAGGAAAAACTCAATTGATCGAAACATAAAGATGATGTTATTGAGCTCATGTGATGGTATATGAACAAAAATTCAACATATAACTCAGCACGGCGATGGAATCCGAGTCCCTAGAGCCATTAAATTTAGTAATAAAAAAATACAACAACAGCGATGACTCTGTTTTACTTGGAGAGAATATAGTAGCCAGAATGCAAAAAATAGATAAGGACAAAATAGAAAAGATAGAAGATACTAAAATTCATGGCGACATGTCCTTACTACCAGAACCAATGAGATGTGACGATTCCAGTTCTAACAATATTGATCAAAAGATACTTACAGCTATTTACATGAGTAGTTTAATGCAAATGTCTAATATGTCTATACATAGGAGTGTATCGCCTCAGTCTTTGAACGCACAGCATAATTTTGTGCAACTGATGGCTATGGTAGAAGCGAGACATCGTCTTTGGCAACAGTTGAATTGGAGCATATCGCCAAATCTTTTAAGAAATCCTTTAAGTGTACCACACCCTTATTTCGACGGGCCTATGACCAGTTTGAATGAACAACTATCTAACATACAAAATTTGCTTCCGGCTTATAGTTTATCTTCCATTAAACACGAATCTGTAAATCATGAAGTCAAGCAAACCTATTCCAAACGGTACAGTGTGATAATATCGTGCAATCACCTACATGACAAAAACAATAATAAAGCCGCAATTATTTGTCTATGTTACAGGTCAACAATTGAACAGAAAAACACTTCGTCCTTGTCAACAGATAATGCAAAGACGCAAGATACAGGACAACAGAATAATCCAGGTTAGTATTTATATTTTTTAAATTTATAACTAAATATAGTTAATCTATACGTTATAAATTGAAATCATTAATGGCCAATAAACAAAAATGGCATGGTTATAGACAGACTCAGATAAGAAAGAAAGTAAAGAAAAAAATCAGGGAATTTTAAAATCCGTTTTCTCTCGCCACCCTGATTAGCATCGTTAGATTATTACGAGAAAACAACAAAAAGAAGAAATGACGATCGCAAATACGCCTTATCTTATCGCAAATATCCTTATCCTATCGCAAATAGACCTTTAACATCGCATAGCACGCATCATCTTAACTTTTCGTTGCTACTGTTCTGCTATGTTTCCTCTCTCGCTTTAATTATATCCATTCCCTCTTACCCTTTCTATCTTCACCCTTGCCAACTCTTCTCTTATCCTCCGCTAACAAATTTTACATTTTCTTATTTTCTATAGATAATTATTCTACCCCCATCCTTCGCATCTCTCCTTTCCTTCGTCTTCCTTTCCAATTCTCTCAGCCATTCCACCACCTCCACTATTCCCTTTTCATGCAGGATCTTTCCCATTGCCATGCTTCCTTTTTCTATCTTGTCACAATCTTCCAGCCAATGTTTTAAAGTCCCTCTACCTCTCTCACGTAACATGCTTTTTCTTTCCTGCTCTCTTCTCCAGTATTTGTTCCACTCTTCCGTACTACCACATCTCACTTTCGCGATTACTTTTTGCGATCTTCTTTCCTCTTTCTTTCCAAACATTTTGCTATCCCCTCGATGCTTATCCATTTATATTTCTCATTATATTTGGCTTTGCTTATTTCATTTTCCTTGACCCATTCCTTTGATCATCCACTTATATGCAAGTACCTTTCTCTTTCTTTCGTTCAATTATCCTGCCCTGTTCATGTTTTCTTTCCTTCAAGCACGCTTTTACTATAGTTCTGCCCGTTCTCTCCAGCAGTCTTTCTTAGTATTTGCAAGCTTAGTTACCTATTCTCACTTTTATTTTTTCCCTATCTACCTCCTCTAATACTATATACCATGTTGAATCATTCTTCCCCTATGCCTCATACTTTCTAATTACTGTGTCTGCGCCTTTAACTCTTTCTTTGACGTGGTCCCTCACATTTTCACTTTTTAAGGGGTTGTTCAAAAAATACGTAACACTTTTTCCTGAAATTTTTACTCCCCCCCCCCTGTACGTAACGCTTTTTCTATAGTATGTGTGTGTAATTTTAATATTGGCGTAACGCTCGAGGCGACCCCCTTCCTCCTAAAGGCGTTACGTATTTTTTTACCGGCCCCTAAAATAAAAATCGTGGGAATGTACACTCCTTGAATTCATCAATACTTTCTCCCTTCCTCATCTAAAACATTCTCCCTTTCTTCCTACTATGTCTTCGCGCGAAAACCAAAACGTTTGAATTTGCTACATTTAAAACCAATTCCTTTTCTTCTGAATACTTCTCTAGTCTTTTCATCATATTTCCCAAAACCTCTTTTTCTTTAGCTACTATTACTACGTCGTTCTCGTATGCCAAAGTCCAGAATCTGTCTCCTCCTACCACCTATCTTCCTTCTAACCCTTTCCTGAATTCTTCTTCCATGTCCATAATAAACACCGCAAAAAGAATTACTTCACACAACTTTGTTCTTTTTACCGATGAGAACGCTGCCTTTAAATCAATATAAAGAAGGCACATACTTTTCCTTCTTTTTTCTCCACTTACTTCTCTGGCACGTGTTGAAGAATACAAATATTGTGCTTCTACTCTCTCGGAACCCTGCCTGACTCTCTGTGAGTATTCCTTTTACCTCTACTTTTTTTTAATGTCTCGGTTAACACCATTGCATATTTACCTTGTATGCTGTGTTTAATAACATTTTTCCCCTGTAATTTCCTACTTTTCCTTTTTCTCCTTTCTTAAGAAACTTGTCACTACCTCCTGCTTTGCCCTTCCTTAATCCTTTAATCTGCGCTTCTATGTCTTTTTCCTCCATCACTTTTTCGTCTTCTTCTAATTTACTTCTCTGACAACCATCAGTTTTATTTTTACTCAAACCTTAAAATATTCCTTTAAAATACACCCCTCCCCCCCCCATTCATCCATGTTAATCTTATCCCCTATACCTTTTTTTTTCTTCCTCATTTTATTAATAAACATTGCATGCCTCCCCTTCTATTTTAATTCGACTTATTTTCTCCTCTACTTCCTTTTTCTTCATTTCCTCTTTCTGTTTACATAAATTTTAATAAATTTTAATATATGGTAAAAGGTACAGCTATTGGCATTCAAAAATATTTAGATAACAAATATTGTTTTAATTTAATTTTGTTATAAATAAATTCAACGTTATTTATTTGATACAGAACTATTATATTTCATTAGTAAAGTGTTCATGTAATTTTTTATCACATAAATAAAGTCATAATTCTTTATAACAAAATTCCGACATCGGTCAGCCTTTCAAATCATCAGCGCCTCTAAAATATGAAACCCGCTTTCTTTCGCTTCAAACGTTATAACGGAAAGGCCTATCTCAGTTTTCCCACCAAACTTTCTGTCCAAATTTTATCTTTTTCCGTTCTATTCTTAAATTTCTTTGTAACTCTAGTTCTCTTGACCTTTTATTTTAACTCCTCCCATACTTCATTCAACACTATCTTCTCAAACTCTCAACATTTCCTTTTGTTCTATATAATCTTCCTTTGCTTCCTCTGTCAACACTTCTTTCTCAATTAATTCTCCCTTATTATTTCTTAATTCTTTCCTTATTCTGCTTTTCAGATAAACCCCTGTTGGATGATGATCTGATTCTACCCTAGCTTCTATTTTATTTTGTCTTACAGTCTCTCAGCCGTCTACATTAGTGACAACATAATCCATGACTGTTGACGTTTTACTTTCTACATATGTGAATTCCTCTTCTTCGTCTCCTTTCTTATTTCCATTAAGTATTTACCACCTCTTATGTTCTACCATCCCTATTAGTTGCTTTCCCTCGCTATTGATTAACTGATGTTTCAAGTCTCTTACTCGCTCCACTCTATCCAAGTACGTATTAACTTTCTTTCCTATTTTAGCATTGAAATCCCCCCACCCGTTTTATCAGCATTTCTTCGTACTCCTCGTTAATAAACACTTCAATGTATTTTCTCATCTCTTTTATTCCATTCCCATTATATATTGTCACTATTCTGTGACATTTTACTTTTATTTTAATATTTCTTCCCTGCACGCCACTCGTAACTCCTTTTAACACATTCTTTCTTTTATATTGGTCCTGACTCCCCTCATGATTCTACCACTTGCCATATCTTTTTCCTTTTTCCTAGTGGCCCCTATAATTCCCATCTAGAGCTACGTGGAAATTTACTTTTTTATTCTTTCCCAATCTTTTCCCTCAATGCAAGTTTCCTTTAATCCAACCACGTCGACTTTGTCTAAAAAATTCCAGAAATCGCTATCCTTATTCTTAATTTCCGCAACATTCCATAAAATTAACTTAACCTATTCCTCTATTACTTGTTCCTTTTACTTCCCCTATTCTTTCCTGTATCCTTCTCCTTTCCTCTCCTATTCCTGACCTCTTTTCCTTCCTTAAAAAATCTTGCACATTCTTCTCTAACCTTTCTCTGTCCTAGTTCCAAACATACCATCCCCCCTGTATACAGATTTTTTGGTATCCTATCCTCACTATATCTTACCTTCTTTCTTCCTTTCTTTGAATGTATGATCATGTTCCATATACACTTTTTTCGTATCTAATTTATATTTGTTTTTCATCACATATTGCTTTACTTCCCAGGTTTTCATTTTCACTATTAGCACTCCTTTTTCCATTGTTCCATTTCTTCTGACTTCGTTTGTCTTTCTCCTTAACCCTAAATCTGACTAGAGTATCTCCAATACCGCTGCCATTTCATTTTCTTCTGTAATCTTTAAGCCTAATATTGTCAGGTTATTTCTTCTTTCCCATCTAATGCAGAAAAGTTCAATTCAATAATATTTTACCAAATTTTCAATTTTCCTCAACCGGCTCTGATTCTCTAACAATGGGAAGGTCGCGCGAAGCAAGCAACCGCGCCCGAAAGACAGGTGTCCAGTGTCTCTGAAATCTTTGTTTTTGTCCCGTGTCTGCTTCTCAATGATCTTAATCCTCGTTTGCCCTTCTTTTATCTCTATTATTTCCCCACTCAGAGTTTTAATTTTCTTCATTAAAATTCCCAAAGCCACCCCTCTTACTTCCTGTCCTCCCTATTCTTTACTCTTTTGTCCTTCGTCTGTATTCTCTGTTCTATTTCCCGTTCCTATTATTCGTATCGGCTGAATGCCCCCCCCCCTCCTTGGCTCTTTCTTTACTTACTGGTGATCTCATCCTTTTGGTGTTTTTCTTAACCAGTGTTGCGCATAAAATATTATCTTAAATTTCATTCAGGTCCCTTTTTCTCTTCTTCAGCGCCGATATCGCTTTTGCATCGTTTTCACTATGTGTCCTGACTCTTGAACCACTGACATTACCCCAACTTAGTTTCTTTTCCGCCGGTCTTCCTCTCCCCCTTTTTGGTACCATAGTGGTTTTGTTTTCTTGTTTGGGCGTGAAAAACTTAAATCTTTATCCGACTCACTATCAAGTAACTCATTCAAATTCCCGCTTTCCTTTGTCTCTTTCGCTGATTCAGTCTCATGCTCCGCCATTCATTCGCGACTAGTCCCATAGATGATGACTATGCTGTTCCTTTTGATAGTGTGATTTAACTCTTTTCCTATTAAAATTATTTTCCCTCATATTTTTACCTCTAATCTACCTCCTCCGTTCACTCTCCCTCTAATTATGTCCATTCCAACACCCTCCCCCTGCACTATTCCTTTTTTTCTATCAAACTATCAGATTTCAAACCTAACCTCACTTTCCTATTTTAATGAATTCTATCCTTATTTTGCGGAGGAGCGATTTAATATTTTTGTCTAATTTTTTGCATGCGTAATCTAATTAGTACTCTTTTAGAACGACCGGAGCTATTTTTTTGTAAAACTTTTCTAGTTGCGAAAACTAGGGTGTAATGCACGTGCGTACCAGGTAATTACTAGTATCAGCTACATAACTTGCCTGCAGCTCATTGCTTCAAGCATCAAACTCATTGCAATCACCTGTTTTACGCACTTGTATCACAAAGAACTATTATAAGAAGTGTGTGACGAAGAGTGTCAGCGGTATGTTAGATGCCTGAAACGAAAGATTCTTGAACACTCATGAGCCCATGTGGAAAGTTTTGCCTAATGGACATGGTTGGGGTAAAGCATATAGGGCATTTTTTCATAAGTGTACCCATTCCGAAAAAAATTTGTCTGATCAGACCGAAAATGGGGGTGAAATTTTAATTTTTTCCAAAAACTGTTACGACCTTCTGAAAAATGGTAAAAATAATCCATCGAAAACATTAAATATGAAATTTTTTTTGAAGCATCAGGAAAAAAGTTACAAATGTTTGAAAATGAGGCTTTGCACCAAAACCCCATAAATTGTACCCCCATCACATGCATCGTTCTATTACTCAAAGATAAAAAAGGTGGTCTAACATGTAAACACCTGAGCTTTCTTTCTAAACTATTAAAAAAAAATATTAAAAGTTTCGAAATTTGGAACAAGCCAAATTTATTTTTGTTTTTTCAAAAACGAGGGTGAAATTGTAATTTTTTCCAAAAACTATTATGACCTTCTGAAAAATGGTGAAAAAATCTATCGAAAATATTCAGGGTGAAATTTTGTTTGATGCATCAAGAAGAAAGACACAAATGTTTGAAAATAAAACTTTGCATTAAAAGCCCAAAAATTGTACCCCCTTCATTTTAATCGATATTTGTCGAAATTAATTAATTTTTTGTGTGAGACATACCGTCTAGTAGGACTATAAATAACCCCATTTTCGGCCCGATCAGATAACATTTTTTTCGGATTAGGTACATTTAATAAATGATGTCCCATATGGATCTTATTATTGACTGATTAGTCATTTTGTGTGTTTATGTGTAAAACATGATGCCCAATGACTTGGGGAAACTTTTCACCTGGGGTGTTTGCTGGAGAGATTGATCAGCGACCCGGTAGGACCGGTGTCGTGGTACGAGTAGGCTGCTTGAATAACCATCTTTAGTCTAAGAGAAAATTCATAATTAGTAATGAAATCTTTTTCTACCGTATGATTTTATTTCATGCATTTCTAGGGTTTAAGGCCATGTGACGAGTGGGTCACGTGACCGGCTTCCTACCTTACCGACACTTTTTTTATTTGTAAACTTAT
>JAABKJ010008071.1:0-11542 GCA_011634705.1 Andricus grossulariae | reverse complement strand
ATATATATATATATATATATATATATATATATTAGGCATCTACGACTATATATTTATACAAATTATACTTATACCTTTATAGAGTTTTGACAAGCATTAAAATACAAATTTTATTTCTTATAACATTTAAAACATGAATTTAAATTCAAAGCACCCTTCTTTATTTCGCTTATCACTATTTTCATCATAATTTGGGTTGGAACTAATGGGGAAAAAGGTTTTACTATTGAACACGAAAAACATTTTCCATAAAAACGTGTCTGAGCGAATTGTATTATTTTTTTTTTATTTTCACCGTTATACATTTATGAGAGTTGACCAAGAACCGAACTTTTGAGAATAGTACAAAGAACCGAGCTCTATAAGAGAACGACATAAATCTATGGCTTAATGTCTCTGTTCATTAAATTTTTGGAAAGAATTTTTTCAAAAAACATAAACTTAAAAAAAGTCAAATTATGTAAAAAATTGCACAAAAATGCTTAGAAAGAAGTATGTTTAAAGAATTCAGTAGTTTTAGAAAAACATGTACTCAAAAAAATCAATTCTTGTAATATAATTGCACAAAAGAAGTTAAAATGAGAAAAGTATGTTTCTGAAAAACAGTGTAATCGGCTCATTAGAGACTGTTTATATAACAAGGGAAAGAGAGGGAGAAAAAAAGGGACCACCAATCCACCTCTCTCTGTTTTCTTTATTATTTATCCGTCCTTTTATGCTACTGGGGCTCCTTTTTTAATTATATATATTTTTTTAAAATAATTCTTTCAAAAAATACATTTATGAATTCCTTAATAACTCTTAAACTACGAATATTGCCGACGTTTCGTGAACATTGCAGTTCACTTCTTCAGGTCAGCCCTGAAGAAGTGAACTCCAATGTTCACGAAACGTCGGCAAGATTCGTAGTTTTGCACACGATTGAAACCCGAAATAGCTTTAAATTTTAAATTTAAATTTATCAACTCTTTTCTCCATCTAATATTTTTAAGAAAAACCATATCATGTCATCAATTTCATTTCATCAATTACAATTATGTAGCAACGATATACGTGTGGAATATGGTGCATATATCTGTAGTCATATAATGTCTATTTCTCAGGGAGTTGATTTGTTATTTTTAATTTATTTTTTATAGTCGATTGCAAGGCTTATAATTGACTCTTTTCATGCCAAGTAGTGCAGCACCCTTTCGAAGAAACGTTCTCTAATTTGAGGCATTCAGAACACGGTTTCAAACTCTTTGCCAGCCATCTTCATTTCATCCTTTTGAAGCACCGCGCGCTCGCTGCACGGAAACACGAACACATACTTATGAAAGCGTGTGCTTATTTTATCTCAATCATCGAAGTGAGGCTTCAATTACAGCTGCAGGTACAGACTCTTTAGTGATCTTTTGAAACGCACTTGTTATGCCGCTTTACGAGACAGAATAATATTTTTCTCATAAATTCTTAATGGTGTATAATGAAGATTCGTTACGGGAATTTCAACGAGATATATTGCTGGATAAACAACGACTTGAGGTGCTGAAAAATAAAAAATAAAATAAAATGTGACAAACTTATTGAAGCGCAAATGCAATATTATTGTATCTCTGCTTTGCTAATTTTTATTGTTGTTGCAGTATACGATTTTATAATTTTTGTTGTTTTTTTTTTGGGGGGTGAAAGATATGTCGATAATAGAAAGTCTTTCCTAAGTAAGGGATAAACACTGTGAGGGTATATAAGGACCTAAAACGCTAATAGAATATGCTGTATTATAGGGGGTTTTGATGCATCGGAAGTATGATGTATGAATCAGTAATGAGGCATAAACACGGCATTACTGGTCAGGGGGTTGATACACCTGAACCTGGAAATTATTGTACTTACAGGCCTAAGCCTCATTTAACATTCTGCTCTTTATAGAATATTCTATCTCTGGTTATTTTCACAGGTCTATTTTATGTGAAAATGTAAAAAAAATGTTTGTACTTATTTCATGTATAAGTGAGGTATAATTATAATGCAGATTTAAAAAACTTTCTTTCAAATTTTTTTCCCAGGGACTCAAGGTACTTTAAATTTGATAAAATTATAATTAACTGTAACATTAAAAATACAACTGATGTATCTTTCATAGCGTATAAATGATGTACACTTAATTTTTACCAGAATGAAGACAAAATTCCAATTTTAAATTGTTTTGCATTAAATTCAGCAAAATTTGTTTGGATTTCCTAACGTCACTTGATTTCCTCAAAGTAGCCTGAAATTATGTGAAGTTACTAATGTTTATCGAAGTTATTTAAGTCTCCTGAAGTCAAATGAAATCGTTAAAATAATTTGAATAAGTCACTGAAGTATCCTTATAATTGATTGAAGTGTTCTAATTTGATGTGAAATCACTGAAATATCCTAAAGTTACCGAAGTATCCTTAAGACACTGAACTATCCTGAAGTCATTCTAGTATATTGGTGTTAAGTGAAGTCACTAAAATATGTTAAATTCACTAAGTATCCTAAAAGCACATAAATATTCTGAATTCACGGATATATCCTGAAGTCAAGTGAAGTAACTGATGACACTGAAGTATCCTGAAGTTACTTAAATATGTATATTAAAGTCACTAAAATATATTAAAGTCACTGAAGTGTTCGGAAGTCATTTCAGTAACTCACTGTCAAGAAAAATTACTGAAGTATCCTGAAATCACTGAAGTAACTGAAGTCATTGAAGTCACTGAAGCATCCTAAAGTCACTCAAATATAATACAGTCACTGAAGTATTCTGAATAGATTGATGTATCTTCCTATAAAGTAAAATTACTTAAGTGTCCTGAAACCGCTCAAGTATTATACAGTCACTGAAATATCCTAGAAAAATCATTTAGGTATTCTCAAGTCACCGAAGTATTCTGAAGTCATTGAAGTATCATCACGTCCCTGAACTATCTTAAAGTCATCGAAGTATCTTGATTTTAAGTGAAACGACTGAAGTCTCCTGAGATCACTGAAAAATCTTGAAGCATTGAAATAGACACGATTTTTACCCTTATTTATAGTACTAGGTGCCTTCCATAAACCACGTGGTTTCTTTAGGGGTAGAGGGTTCGATGAAAGGCCACGCATTAGGCATAAAGGCATTAGAAAAAAAACGCATGGCCAGAAAACAGAAAAATGTTTACTGAAAACAATAATAAGTCCAAAAATATTACAACACAAAATGAACCAATTTTAACCCAAATATATGATTTTTAAGCCAGAAAGAATGTTCACTTCCAAAAATTCTAGAAAATACATATTGAAAATGTAATTATGTATAAAAATTCACAAAAATTGAAAAAAATCTTAAATCAGGTTTCTCAATCTGATTAAATCAATTTAACAGTAAATTCGAGCTTTCCTCCACATCACTTCCGGTTCGAGGTCGCTAAGCGTGAAGGGTGTAATCGAGCATGCAAACAGATTTAATTAACGGTACTTTGGCTGCTTATAAAACTGTCGAGATTGTTATCGATCACATCTGAGACGTTGCGGGGTAAAGAGGCACGCAGGCACTTACATATTTTTTTCTTTCACCCCTTCTGCCAAGGGTGGCAGAAGGGGTGAAAGAATCGGCCTCGAGTAATTACATACCCCGGGAGTGCAGATAATGCTCGGGTACTTGGGACACATGTGGGTTACGTAGTTAGTGGTATATAAAGGATAAAAACCACGAGAGCCCACAACGCGGTTCGCCGTTGAGGTTCGCGAGAGAGAGCACTATATTATATCATTGGCGGCCATTTTGGACCACCCAAGTTGCTGTCAGAGCATAAAAAATATGAAGTTCCTTCAGGGCCGCCTTCTTTCCGTGCCGACAGCGGCGCGGCTCTGGCGGATCGCTCGTATAACGTAACACAGAAAGGCGGTGCATGAGAGAAGAGTGAGCGAGAGAAGAAAAAAGGATGATGAAAGAGAGAGAGGGGGGAGAGGGGGAGGGAGGGGGGAGCCGATGGCAAGGGCGAAAAAGTGGGCTCATGGAAAGGGGAGAAGAAACAAAGAGGAAGAATAGGAGAGGAAGATGTAAGGGCAAAGGAAGAAGCCAAGAAGGGCAAGAATTAAGAGAACAGAAAGAATCGTAATGTATTGCAATTTTACTTTACATTTGTGTTGTACTGCGAGATCCTAAACATTAATATTCTCGGTAATATTGTCGATCTTGAGAATTTTAAAACTATAAAGCAGAAGAACGAGTTCAGAAGGAAGGATCAAGAGAGAAAGGGGGGAAAGCCCGCGGGTTCGCGGCTCTGTTCGCAAAGAAGGTAAAAGAAAGATGTAGTTATGTAGTTAAGTCGGGTTAGATCGGTGGGTCCGCCATCACTACGCTGTGGTTTTCAAGTTCTTGAGAGCTGACCAGGGCGAATAGCCGCAGAGACTCTCTGCCAGGCTCTTTTCCTCTCTCGATTCCTCCCTTGCTGTCCATCTATCTTCTACTTCCTCTCCCTTCACTTGGTATGTCCCAGTATATTTAATCTAATAGAACCTATTCTTTTGATTGCTACACACCGCCTCTCCTCTCTCGTTTGCACGAACCCCATGGTGTGCAGATAAGTATGCCCGTCAGAGGTGGATCAGTAGGGGTACCAATGTAGTACCATGTGGCGTGGCGAGTCTGCGGAAGAAGCTGTGGGTGGAGGCTCCGAGCTGAGCCTGTTTGTTATGACGAGGCTGTTTCGCTCCGCTTCCTACCTTTGCCAAAGAAATCTGATGAGAAAAACCTTCTTCTGACTGCTTAGTTTCTTAGGGCAAATGAGCTATCTGAAAATAACGGATATGTTTGTCTGGTTACGCAAAAGGTTTTGTGTGGGTTGGTAATAGTTGTCTAGAGGAAAAAGGTGATTGACTTGTGGCATTCGAAATAAAGGGGAATTTATCTTATGGATCTAAAAGCCAATTGGACTGAGATAAAACGCCAATTTATTCCCAGATTTAAAAACTCAGCTGTTTTTTTAAATTTATATTTTGTTGACTAGTGTAATAGGCGAATTCTTCAAATTTAAAATCTACAACCGTTAATTACAGACTAACTAACTTCAGATAATTCAATTTATAATGAAATTTATATTTAAATTCTAACTGAATAAATAAAAAACTTTAAGATCGGAGGTACATTAAACGAATGTCTAGAACTTAGAACTTTTGAGCTCGATTCTTACCTGAATTCCGACTGCTTAATTATACAAGCGAATACATTAAGTCTCAATAAGAATCCCTCTCTCTAAATTCTTTGTTCCCCACTACTTTCTTGGCCCTTCGTGCACACGCGCTGCATTCACCGAACCTAGTGTTTAAACTTTAAACGTTTGCAAGGCGAGAGGGTTTGGATCCGGTATTCCCCATATTTATGGCCTTACTAAAGACATATAATATTAACCCATTTGGCGCCGAACGCAAAACGAAATACATAAATGTCACATTGCCAGCGTTTTAAAATTTTCAGTTTAATTGCTGTTTTATCTTCTGCCTGACATACAAAGATGTTATCCTCAAGGTGGTTCATTAATCAGAATTCGAAGATCTAAAACAGTTATTTTCAATCTCATTGTCAGTTATTCTATATAGAGTTTAAGTAATAATTTTTTATTCAATAAAATATTATAACATTTTTGAAGTGCGAATTTGGAAGAGAGAATTTTACCTGTGTCTTCGAATCTTTGTCATTTTAGATTTTTAAAAGCTTAATTTCTCCATAATACCGTTGATTGGATGTCATGGAATCTGCGATATTTTAGGAAAGTCCAGAATTGCCGATTAAAGGACACAAAGCGACAATAAGTACTCTCGACTTTGTGGTAAGATTCATCTCGGCATTCCGAACATCCGAAGAAAGGTAAAGCGTCACTAAAAAACGTAATACGTCTCGTTTGCAATTAGTCCGTAAATTGCTTTTGATCAACAACAACTTTATATCTGGTCACAAATTTTATTGTGCAAAATCTCCTCCTTGTTTCGGTTTTATATATCTTTTAAAAGTTAAGGTTTAATTCATGTGTTTTTAATTATTTTAATTTATAATATTCAACGTGTAAAATTGTTCAAATTCTCAATCCTCTAATCATTTTAGTATTTCTATTTCACACGCTTTAAATGGTGCAATGTTCGAAGACTGAAATGAAAATTGTCCAATTTTATTTGCAGTGTACTTTTTTCAATTACAAATTGGTCAGTCGTTAGTGATTCAAATTTTAAATGACACAAACTTGAAAGTAATGTCTTAATTTATAAATTTCAAGACTTTTATTGTTTTTATAGTTTTGAAACTAATTTTGTTTTTCGAATATTTTTAAGAACTTTGGATTGATTTAAAACGCGCAAAATACAATTTGAAATAATAAATTTTGGAAGTTTTCAAATTTGCAATATTCTTAACATTTTGAAAAGTTTCTGAATAATGTGAATTTGAAACGCTTTGTCTATTCTAGCTTTTATACTAGGATAATTCTCTAGGCCGTCGGACCTATCTCGATATGCTTGGAGCAATAACGTATCCCGAATTATGGAACCATTAAAGCCAATTTAGGATTAAAATATTGCCTGCTAATAAGATCGCACCAGGCGTGCAAGATGCATATAATTGTATTATTATGTTCTCTGCCTATAGCGCAACAAATTACCCTCCATCAACCGCAACAGGGTTTTACATGCACTTGTCCGAAAGCGTTCTTTCCTGAGAGTATAATTTTCTTCGCAGCGCAAAACGTGCGGATATCAAACATGTGGAAATTTTCATACTTCATTATACATCTAACAGTAGATATGAAAATAAATTTTTTAAATTTCTTACTTCTTTTTCTGAACCAAGCAAACCTGTAATTTATAAAATTTATTTATATATTTCTTTTTATCTCATTTATTCCTACAAATGAAATAGTACTTTACTCAATTTATTGAGAATAAAATACATGCATTTCTATTCACACTTCTCTATTACCTTGGTAAATGAAGTGTTATAAACTTTAAATAAACTATTTATATCAAATTTGATATTCATGAACCGGAAAATTTATTATAATATGAATTGTAGAAATAGTGGAAATGGATCAACAAATAAATATATAAATTTCCATACGGAATGTTGTAATAAGGAATAATAGTAATACTATATTGTGTAACAAGTGCGGAAATTAGTATTGTTTTGGGTTTGTCCACTCTCTTATATCACAATCAGAGTGTCGATTATGTAACTTTTTCACTTTTACATTCATTTCCACTTTTCCTAAATTCACGTCGGTTGTATTTTTTGGAAATTTCCACTGTCACAATCATTTAAGAAAAAAGAACAACTAGCCTGAATTTCTGAAAAGAAGAAGTTAAAATGAAACTGAAAAAGTTACATAATCTTCCCTTATTCTGCCAAAGCGATCAGCTAATCTTACTTACGATGCTTTCCTTCAGCGTCACTTACCCGTACGGAGAAGTAATTTTACATCAAAGAGCGCATGACCAACGGTGCGGAAGTTAATTTTTTGGCACTGCTCAAGAATTGGTCATTTTCTGCACGCTACATAATTAAACATACATACAATTATTTCGAAAAATCAGTCATTTTCTTCAACGTATATGAAATAACGAATAAGAAGCAACTTTGATTTGTATAACTTTCCATTTTCAATATAACCCCCGTACATTTATTAATTACATCTAGAAATAAAATCTACAAAATTAGCATTTCAACTTGAAAGCGTAATCGGAGCTCTGGGAAATGGGAAAAAAATCAGATACTATATCAATTCGGTCGCGTCGGGAAGGATCCACGTTAATAAATAATGGACGTATTCTTTAAAGAATGGTCAAAGCTTAAAGTATGCGAGAAATAAAATGAAAAAATGAAAAAAGAACTGGACGAGAAGTCACGTAACGCAGTGAGGATCGCGAATCCGGATTAATGTGGGGATTATCCCCCTACGATGCTTTCCAGGTCTTCCAGCTTAGTTAGTCGATAGTGCAGCTTCGTGATAATCGCAGCGTGGCGCCGCGATAAAATTCGAGATAGGTGGGGGGAATGGAGAATTGCACTGAGCTATAAACGGGGAAGATGAAGGCGATCGTTTTGCGATGATGGCGTTGCTTGCATCAGTCATGTTGAACGAGTCATTATATGTGCTGATCGTATCTTTCGATATAGAATATCGTTACAGAAGTACGTGTTCGACTGCACAATAAGCCTCTGACAAAATGCCTCAGTGCAGAAATTAACCCCTTGATTCCAAAGGGTCAAAAGATCCGCGATTATCCAGCGAGAAAAATTAGAATAATGAATCAAGAGAAAATAAGATTAAGTTGCTGATTTATAAAAGTTATAATATTTTTATTGTGTAACATATTTAAGTAATGCTAGATTTTCAATGCGTGTACCGCGTGCAGGAGTGGCTAATTATTGAGTAGTGCGGAAAGTAACTTTCCCGCACCGTTGCTCACAGGATCTTCGGTAGGCACCTCTGGTAAGGACTGAAAGTTTTATTTTGTTTTCTGTAAGGTATGTGGAATTTTCAGACTGGAAAATTTAAGTCCTGAACTTTGATCTAATCGAAGAGAGGATTTATCCTTTCCGGACCCTTTTCGGCAGGGTATATAATATCTATCGCAACACAGCTGCTGCCGTTTCGGCAATCTTTTTGGTAGGCGGTGACTTATCTCTGCTTTACGACTGACTGCTTTCGATGCTATGGCATCGAACCACTCGGGAGGAATACCGAGATAAAATGGTGGACTGATCCTGTGGAAGAAGAGAGGATCGGCCATTTTGGGTTTAATTATAATCGAGGAGATGTTGCATTAATGACGACGCGCTGAGCATCGTGTTCACTAATCTTTATTAGCTCGGCACCTTTAGTATGCCTGAGAACGTGACCGTTCATGAAACAGGATCCTTCTCTTTACTTTACTTCTCCTAATTTACAATTTAATAACGCGAACCATGTTCATAACAAATCTCAACATATGACATTATACTTAGAAGAGTTTTGATAATTTATTCCTAGGTAATCTATATAAATGACAATGATCATGATGGGATTCAGATAATTTTCGTATACTGCTGTGATAAGTGTATTTTGATTTTAAATTATTATTAGTTGTTTTTTTTTTAATTTTGTATTACTTTAAATCTAGATTCTTTTAGAAACTTTAAATCTAGTCTAAATTCTTGCCATTCTTTGTAATCTTTACCAATCTATTGTAAATCAAGGAGTTTTCATATAAATCTTGAAATACCCTGCAATGTTTAACCTGTTGTAATTGAGGAAATCCTGTAAAATTTGATCAATCTCTTTCTGATTCATAAAATCACGTATCTCTTGATCGTGAAGTCGATCAAATCATTGCACAATGGTAAAACAATTGAAATCTACGTAGGAAGATACGAATTTGGTTGTAATTTTCAATACAGTATAGTGATTTATAGTTGTCAACTGTTTTTCCATTGTGTAACGCATTGAAATACTTTCGGTTCAAAATTTGACACCTTGAGATTTAGTGTGTGCAGAACAGAATATACTCCTGTGTCTGCTTGGCCACCTGGAATTGTTTAAGGCTTATTCTCGTTTGATTCCTGAAGTTAAGCAGCGATTGGCTGGGCTATATATACTCAGATAGGGGCCTTATATAGTTACTAGATGGAGTACACATAAAATTTCGTGTATCCCTACAGTGGATAGCAAAAATTTGTAAAGTCATAGCCCAATAAAAAGCTTTTGGTATTATTTTGGGTGTTGAAATTTTTTGCACTGTTGGCAGGTTCATCCTACAGTGGGAAAGATGTATTTACTATGTATTTATTACTATAAAATTTATTTTATACTACGCTACTATATGAACGAACAGAGAATGACGCGATTTCTATTTCAGATAATATTAGTAAAAGTATAATGACAGTCATTTCGCTCATATTTCACATGCTGTTAGGCATGTGTATCGACCTATGAGTGTAAATGATTTCTATAACTTTTCACTGAAATTACTCTAATAACCAAGGAACATATATTATTGAACAAAATTGCTCTGAGAAAATTTTATTTATTTGGAAAAAACTACGAAACTTAAGGACAAAGTTACTTGATCATATCACAAATAATATTTGATATTTATTTTAGTTATTATCATTAATTATAACCCAAAATTACGTCTTATGGTGCATTTTCGTCAACATAAAGGATGCGAAACCTGTAAATTAAGTTCATTTCAACCATTTCGCTGTTATTTACAATTATCCACTGTACGGAACTAACCACTATAGGGAGGTTTCCCCTACTTATGTAATTTGAAATTCAAAATATTTTGAAAATTTGAAGTCGGCGTCTTTCCAATAAATTACAATTAAATATCGCATTTAAAAAATCAAAATCCAAGTAGTAAAATTTTAAATAGTTCATTGTAATTTGGCAATTCCTTTAGTAAATTTTAGAATAGTGCTTTGGATTTTCAAATGTAGGTTTTTAAATTTTCAGAGACATTTTGAAATTTTGGGTGCCAGTTACTCAGAATTTAAGAAAATAAGTTTGCAAAAAATCGTTTTATTTATTATAACTGCACTTAATTTATGTTTGAAATTAAACAATTGGACGCACGGTCACTCACGCACATAATCGCACGTTCAAATGCTTTGGAGAATCGCACCCACTGGGGATTCAAACCCTAAACCTAGCGCATTAAACATCTGAGCTATCGAACAACTTGGAGTTTCCTAAAAAAATTGCAGCCAAGATTTTTCGCTTGAAATGCGAGGTCCAGCTCAGGAATTTTTATTTTTATTTTGCGGTCTCGGGTAAAAATATTTGATCTTGATTTTGTCTTGGGTAAAGACTAATCCAAGACAATTTCAAGTTATTCTGTATGTCTAGCTCATGAGACGGAACCAGACTATTCTTGATGCCTTAAGACGAATATTTTCGACTTAAATACAAAAATTTATGTCTTGAGACAAGATTATTTAACTTGGAAAGGACTTTAAAGATTTATCAAGCCAAAAGGCTCCCAAGGCCTCCAAGGGCCGTCCCTAATCCGCTTTAAATTAAAAAAAATTTATATTGTTTAACTTCATTGCGTTTATTTTTTATTTATTAATAATTTTGTTTATCTGCGATAATCATGTTCTTGAGATGTCGAATCTAATATAGTTGTCCATTTTTTCCTGTCTTCGACAGTTCACTAGATATTTGTAGAAAATGACAGTTTTAATATTTTTATGGAGAATGTTATATGCCTGTAGTTGCTGAGATCGACAGGTTCCGATTATTTGATTTAAAAATCAGTTATCGCAAAATTACAAGTTTTATCGGTTGTAAAATTTTAATACTTATTAGCAGATGTCAAATGTTTGGTCCCAATCTATCTGGAAGTGGCAGGCCCTGTCGGCAGTAATAAAACCAATACATAAATTATCCTTCCGTGTCTTAAGTCAAGTCTACTTGTTATTGTTTTGGCACAGCTACAGCCACAAATGCAAGAGAAGTCCGTATATCTCCAATGTCTAGCTGGTGAGACGGAGCCAGACATGATGGTCCTGAAGACATAT
>JAABKJ010008070.1:0-11543 GCA_011634705.1 Andricus grossulariae | reverse complement strand
ATTTCACGGGATTTCAAAACAGTTCCAAACATTTCAAAGGATTTTAACGATTTTAAGAGATTTAATCGGCTGATTTAAGGCGATGATTTCACGGGATTTCAAAGGATTTCAAATGACTTTAGGAGATTTTAGAAGATTACGAAGTATATCCACGGTTAAAAAAGATTTTAATGGATTTTCAAATGTTTTAAGGGATTTCAATGGATTTCAAAAGATTTCGAAATATTTGAAAAAATGCCACGGGATTTCAAAGGATCTTAAAGGCTTTCAAGAGATACCAAAGTATTCTCACAAAATTTTGAAGGATTTCAGAGGATTTAAATTGGATTTCAAAGTTGTGTGTCTAATTAGGGTTAAATATTTCAAGGGACTTTCAGAAATTCAATAAAATGCAAACGAATTTAGAAGATTTTGATGAATTTTAATGGGATTTCAAAGATTTCAAGGAATCTCGTAATATTTCGATATATGTCACAGAATTTCAAGGATTTTAACTCTTTTTTCTAGAGATTTTAAGGGATATATATGGATTTTAAAGGGTTTTATGGGATTGTTATGGAGTTTTAAAGATTTTAAAGGATTTCAAGAATTTTAAATGATTTCACTGAATTTCAAAGAATTTTAAGGGATTTCCACAGTTTCTAAAGGATTCAAAGGGATTTCCAGGAAGCTCAATCGGGATTTCAAAGTATTCTAGAGGATTTCAAAAGATAGCAATATATTTTCACGAATTTTGAAGGATGTCAGGGGACTTTAATTGCATTTCAAAGTCTTGAAGGAATTTCATAAGATTTCAAAACATTTCACGGGATTTCAAAAGACTTCTAAAGATTTTAAAGGATTTTAGGGATTTTCAACGGATTTAAAAAGATTTGAAGAGATGTCGTAAGATTTTGAAAGATTTTACGAAATTTCCAGGGATTTCCGAATATTATACAAGCTTTTAAGGGACTTCGAGGAATTGTTATGGTTTTAAAAAAATTTCAATGGATTTTGGAATATTGTAAGGGATTTGAAGAAATGTAATAAGATGCCCATGGATTCGAAAGATTGCAATGAACTTGAAAGATTTCAAGGAATTTCAACCAATTTCAAAGGATTTTGAAGGATTTCAAAGGAATTCCAAGGATTTCAATAGTTTTGAAGAAATTTCGAAAGATTTTCATAGATTTCAAAGGATTTTAAAGGATTTCAAGAGATAGAAAAGTATTTTCACGAATATCACAGGATTTCAAAGGACTTTTAATTATATTTTGAAGATTTTAAGAGATTAGCAGGAATTTCAAAAGATTTCACGGGCTTTCAAAAAATTTGCAAAGATTTTAAAGGATTTCAAAGAATTTTAGCGGATTTTAGGATATTTTAAGCATTTTTTATGATTTTACGGGATTTCGAAACATTTTAAAGGATTTCCTCAGTTTTGGGGATTTCAAAGGATTTCCATGGATCTCAATAGTTTGAAAAGAATCTCAAAAAATTTGCATAGACTTCAAAGGATTTTAAAGGATTTCAAGAGATAGATAAGTATTTTCACGAATTTTGCAGGATTTCAAGGGATTTCAATCGACTTTCAAAGATTTTAAGAGACTTGGAGGAATTTATAAATATTTGACGGGATTTAAAAATATTCGCAAAGATTTCAAAGGATTTTAAAGGATTTTAGAGGATTTCAAGATGTTTTAGGAGGTTTCGATGATTTCACGTGATTTCAATAAATTTTCACGAAAACAATATTTTTAGGGATTTTCAAAATGTTCGAAAGAATTCACTGGATTTCAAAGTATTACAAAGATTTTTAAGGATTCCAGGAGATTTCATATGAAAGGTCTACAACATATTTTCAGAATGTTTAACTCCTTGAATCTAAATTAAACAATTCTTAAAAAATCAAATAAACATTTAAGTAGAAGGATTTTTCCAAAATATCGTTTTTGGATACAATAATTGAAACAAAAAAAATTTATTAATAATTTCAGTTACAATTTGATCACAATTTTAAGGCAGTAATAATTTGTATTCAACTTTTTAGCCTTGATATTTATTAAAATTATTATTATTCAATGAAAAAAATAATACAGTTTCTTATTTTATATCTAGGATGAAATTTTTCATTTTTGCGAAAAATTCAAAATTCCTTTTTTAATCATTATCCAAAGCCGATTTTGAAATCAACTCTAGAAATTAGCTACCTTTTTTACATCAAATTTTATTTACCCGTATTCAGAAACGTTGTATCTCGAAAGCACGATTTTATTTTTCAACGGAAAATTGAATTCTTTATCGCAATCTGCAGTAAAGCCTGGTTCAATTTTAGATTAGTGTCACTTTGAGATTGTTAACTTCCATATTCATTTCCTCGAACCTTGATCACTTTTGATAAAACTTTGTTGGCTTTAAAACAAAGAAGACTTTAATTAAAAAAAAAAAATCGAATAAGTTTACGATATATTTATATGTTTTGAAAAGATGAAAAAATAGCTTTCAAATTAACCAAAATCAAACAGATTTCTGGAAAAATTTGAAATAATTTTTTTATTTATCAAATTTCGCTTTAATAGAATATTTAAAGAGATTATAAAAATTGGCGAAAAAGAATCTGGAAGAATTTAAGGCAATTTTTTCAATTTTGCAGAATTTTATCAAAATTTTAGGAAAAATTTTAATAATTTCGGAATTTGGAATTTCGGGAAAAAATCTCGGATTTGGCTAAATTTATTACATAAAATTTCATTTGCCCTTATACCGAAACATTATACCTCGAAAGTACGATTTTACTTCACTTTTAAACGGAAAATTGAATTCTTTATCGCAATCCGCAATCAAGCCTCATCCAATTTTAGATTAGCGTCACTTTGAGATTGTTAAAAGCTACATTCATTTCCTCAAACCTTGATAACTTTTTTTGATGAAACTTTTTTTGCCTCAAAAGAAAAGAAAATTGTTTGAAAAAAAATTCAGGAAAACTTGAAATTATTTCAAAAGACATTTTTGAAAATTTGGAATAAACCTTTAGAAGCTTTTTAGGAATTTTGATAGCTTTCAAGAAAAAAAGATTTCTGGAAAAATTTGAAATGATTTTTTTATTCGACAAATTTCATTTTGAGAGAATATTCCAAGAGATTATTAAAATTGTCGGAGAAGAATCTGGAAGAATTTAATGCAGCTATTTTAATTTTGCAGAATTTTTTCAAAATCTTAGGAATAATTTAAATCATTTTAGAATTTTGGAAAAAATCTCAGAATTGGCTAACTTTTTTACATCAAATTTTATTTGCTCGTATTCAGAAACGTAGTATCTCGAAAGCACGATTTTATTTTTCAACGGAAAATTGAATTCTTTATCGCAATCCGCAGTCAAGCCACGTCCAATTTTAGATTAGTGTCACTTTGAGATTGTTAACTTCCATATTCATTTCCTCGAACCTCGATAACTTTTTTTGATAAAACTTTTTTGGCCTTAATTTAACAGCACTTCGGCTCGAGAGTGGAAATTTCTTTTATCTATAGATAGTCATTTCGATTTTACAGAGTGTTTTTTCGCTCTTTTGAAAAATTTCCATTTTGTTGGTTATCTAGTTCTGTATTGCAGACAATCATTAATTTAAAAAAATAATGCGTGTAAAAAAGTTTATTTAATTTAATTAATAGTTTAAAAAATATATGTTTAAATTAATTAAAATTATAATAAATTATTTTAGCTATATTTGTGCTATTATATATTAATTATCTACTGTAGGTTGATCATCTACTGTAGGATGGCCTCCCCTACATCTATGGATTTGGTTTTAACGAAACTTTTGCAGAACGTTGATGTAGATTGAATTTCCAATTTTCTTCGCTTCGATATCTCGTCTTTCAATTAGTCCAACGCAGATTTGACTCGTTATTGATTTAGCCAAGTTTAGCATCGTCGAAACTTAATGAGGACGGCTTCAATTTACCATGGTTTCACAGTAATTAGCGGTCGTAATTAGATAGGAAGTTTACGATTAAAAAGTCATCAATGAATTTACATTCAGTGTTGACAACTCACAACTCACAACTCACAGCTCACGACTCACAACTCACAACTCACAACTCACAACTAACAACTTACAACTCACAACACACAACACACAACTCACAACTCACTGCTAATAACTCATAGTTTACAATTAAAATCAATAAGGGGAGGGGAAATGAGGAGAAGTAGATTAGGGGCGGTAAGAGGAAAAGAAGGAAGATAATTTGCGAAAATGAGGGGAAGGGAAGAAAGTTACGATTAAAAAGTCATAAATGAATTTATATTCAGTGTTGACAACTCACAACTCACAACTCACAACTCACAACTCATAGCTCACAGTTCACAACTTACAACTCACAGCTCACAACGCACAGCACACAACTCACAACTCACTGCTCATAACTCATAGTTTACAATTAAAATCCATAAGGCGAGGGGAAATGAGGAGAAGTAAATTAGGGGCAGTAGGGGGAAAGAAGGTAGGAAAGTTGCGAAAATGAGGGGAAGGGAAGAAAGGGGAAATTGAGGGAGGGTAAGAAGGGGAAGTGAAACTAGAAGGAGTGAGGGGAAATGATGAGGGTAGAGGAAGTAAGATGAAATGTTGGAGGAAGTGAGGAGAGGGAGGAGCAGATGGGGAAAAAGTTGAGGAAGGGAGAAGAAGCGAAGGTTGGAGTGTGAGGAGGAGATTGTAGGGGGAGATAGAGAGGAGAGGGGAATGCAGAGGTACCTGAAGTAGGAGGGGAGGAAAAGTATAGAGGAGGGAGGTTTGAGCGACTTATTGACGAATTAGTAGGCTACGAAACCCTTTCTTGTAGGCTCAAGACGGATACTTTGACTAATTTTCTTTTTAAAAGTGCAACTCATAAGGGGAGGGGAAATGAGGAGAAGGAAAGTAGATTAAGTGAGGGGAAATGAGGGTAGCTAAGTTACGAAAATGAGGGGAGAGGATGTAGAGGAGAAGTGGGAGAGTGAGGAAATGGGAAGTAGGGAAAACGGAGGGAAATACGATGAGGGTAAGCAGGGAAAGTGAGGGGAGGGTAAGTAGGGGAAGCGAGAGAAGGGTAAGTAGGGGAAGTGAAGGGAGCGGAACTAGAAGGAGTGAGGGGAAATGAGGAGAATAGAGGAAGTGAGGAGAAATGTGGGAGGAAGTAAGGAGAGCGGAAAGTAAAAGAGGAAGAAGTTGGAAAAGGGATGGGAAATGAGGAGAAGAAAAGTAGGGAGTGAGAGGGAAAATGAAGTTAGTTGAGTTGCGAAAATGAGGGAAGAGGAAGTAGGGGAAGTAGGGGAAGCAGTGGGAAATGCGGTGAGGGTAAGCATCGGAAGTGAGGGGAGGGTATCTGGGGAAAGCGAGAAAAGCTTAAGTAGGTGAAGTGAAGGTATTGGAACTAGGGGGAGTGAGGGAAAATGGGGAGGGTGAAGGAAGTGAGGGAAAATGTGAAAGAATTAAGGAGAGAAGGAAGTAGATGAGGAAGAAGTTGAGGAATGGAGGGGAACCGAAGGTTGAAGTGTGGGGAGGGGATCGTAGGGGGAGTAGAGAGGGGAATTATGGAAGGGAGAGGTTTGAACGTTCTTCAATGTTTGTTTAAACTATTATTTTCTATTTTATAAATTATCCAAATTCCTATTTACTTGTCACAGGCCTTACCAAAGTTCTTTTTGGTTAAAAATTCAATTGCTTCGTTGAAAATTCGTATTTTTTAGTTGAAAATTCAACAATTTGATTGAAATTTTTGTTTTGTTTGAAAATGTATCTTTTTTTTTGAAGAAATTTTATCTTTTTGGTCAAAACTGCAACAGTCGTGTTCAAAACTAGTTTGTTTCTGTTTAAAATACATTTTTTTCAAATTTACATTTTTTATATCAAAATTCTACTGTTTTGTAGAAAATTCGTATTTTTGGTTTGAAAATTCAACAATTTGGCAGAAAATTCAATTATTTGGTCACAAATTCATGCATTTTTTTTAGAATTATTTTTTTCGTAGAAAGTTAATCTTTTTGATTGAAAATTCAATCTTTTGGCATGTTATTTCAGTTAATTTATTAAAAATTCAATTTTTGTTGTAAAAAACTCCTCGATTTTGGCTTGAAAATTTAACATTTTTATTTAATTTTTGTTTATTTGAAAATTTATCTCTTTTGCTAGAAATTTAATCATTTTTTGTTAAAAATACAACAGCTTGGTAGAAAATGAATCTGTTTTGGTTAAGGATTCAAATATTTTGTTGAAAATTCGCTTTTTGGTTCAAAATTAATTTTTTTTAACTGAAGCTTCAACTATCTGGTTGAAAATTCAAGTGTTTGGTTAAAAATAAACTTTTTGGTTTAAAAGTGAAATATTTTGTAAAGAATTCTTCTTTTTGGTTTAAAAATTCAACAATTTGGTTGAAAATTCAATTATTTGGTCACAAATTCATGTATTTTTTTGAGAATTATTTTTTTGGTACAAAATTAATATTTTTGGTTAAAAATTCATCTTTTTGCATGTTAATTCAATTAAATTTATTGAAAATTCAATTGTTTCAAGATTCAAGATTGTACATTTTTAATTAATTTTTTTTATTTGAAAATTCATCTCTTTTCCTAGAAAATTAATTATTTTTGGTTAAAAATACCACGGGTTGGTAGAAAATGAATCAGTTTTGGTTAAGGATTTATCTATTTTGTCGAAAATTCGACTTTTTTGTTCAATTGAACTGTTTTTAATTAAAAATAAAAATCTTTATTGTGCCAAAATATCAACTATCACATTTTTATGTTAAAAGTTCATCTTTTCAGTTTGAAAATTTCAAATATTGGTTGAAAGTTTAACTACTTTCCTCAAAATTCATTTTTTCAATTAAAGATTCGGAATTTTAGTTGCAAATTCATCTCTGTGGTTGATGATTAAACTACTTTGTTTAAAATTCGGTTTTAGGTTCAAAATCAATTTTTTTAATGGAAAATTTAACTATTTGGTTAGAAATGAACTTTTTAGTTGACACTGAAAATATTTGGTAGATTCTCCTTTTTGGCTTGAAAATTCAACAATTTCGTAGAAAATTTGACTAATTGGTAGGAAACGTTTTGTAGAAAATTCATTTTTTAAATTGGAAATTTTTAAATGAAAATTTAGCTATTCCATTTTGGCTTAATTTTTTTTCAGTTTAAAAATTCAACTATTTGGTAGAAAATTTTAGATATTTGTTGAAAATTCAATTATCTCTTACAAAAATTATAAATTTTGTGGAAACTTCGTTCCTTTTGTAAAAAATTAATCTGCTTGGCCAAAAAACTATCTGTTTGGTTAATTCAATCATTTTGTTGAAAATTCGCTTTTTGGTTCAACTATTTTTGATTTGAAATGGTTAAAATATCAACTATAACATTTTTTGTTAAAAATTCATCTTTTTAGGTTGGAAATTTTAAAGATTGGTTGAAAGTTGAAATCATTTCTTCAAAATGCATTTTTTGAATAAAAGATTCAGAATTTTGATTGAAAATTTATCTTTCTGGTTGATGATTGAACTACTTTGTTTAAAATTCGGTTTTCGGTTCAAAATCAATTTTTTTAACGGACAATTTAACTATTTGGTTAGAAATGAATTTTTTAGTTGACAACGAAAATATTTTGGGTTGAAAATTGATCTTTTTTAGTTTGAAAATTAAACTATTGGGTAGAAAATTTGGGATTTTTTGGAAAATTCAGTTATTTGTTAAAAAATTATACATTTTGTGAATACTTCGTTCTTTTTGTAAAAAATTAATCTGCTTCGTTAAAAAATTATCTATTTGGTTAATTTAATAATTTTGTTGAAAATTTGCTTTTTCGTTCAACTATTTTTGATTTAAAATTGTTAAAATATCATTGGTCAAAACATCAACTATAACGTTTTTTGTTGAGAATTCACATTTTTTGTTTGAAAGTTGAACTACTTTATTAATTCACAAGAAATAGTAAGATTTTATCAAATAAAAAAAACCCTCAAAAATGGGTTTTATTGGCTCAAAAATTCAGAAAAAGAATTTTAAGTGGAGAAAAATTGCGTAAAAAAATGTTCCTAAGAAGTTAATTAATTTGGGGACTTGTGATGCGATCTCTATTAATCCCAAGGGAAACATTCCCCTTTCCCTTCCACGCTTTCATCATGCCTGAGGTCCTTAAGTAATTGAACGTCTATTTAGAAACTAGAGCATTAGAGAATTTCAAGTAAACTTTGATATTCAGGAACAAGAACTTGAGAACTTAATCATTAGAGATTAATTTCTCAAATTGAGAGAGCATTTTCGAAATGAGATATCTTAATTAAAAATGTCTAATGAAATGAAAATGATCTAGATTCCGAGATCAAAAAAATTCCTTTTTTTATTCAAAAGTTTAAAGTGCTCTTTTGGAGATCAACAGTTTTCTTAAAGAAACCAAACGTATCGAATAAAAAAAATCCACAGTAAACCACGATCAAAATTTAATTTGTAGTTAGTACGGTTTCTTCGTTCCACGTCACGAACAACTGGAACCAAAAATTCACGGAATTAACGAAATTTATGGAATTCGCGGAATTCATGGAATTCGCGGAATTCATGGAATTCAAGGAATTCACGAAATTCAAGGAATTCGCGAAATTGATGGAATTCGTGAAATTAAAGGAATTCACGAAATTCACAGAATTCATGAAATTCAGAGAATTGATGAAATTCGCGAAATTCATGGAATTCATGGAATTGAAGGAATTCACGAAATTTATGGAATTCAAGGAAATCACAGAATTCATGGAATTCACGAAATTCATGTAATTCATGAAATTGAAGGAATTCACAAAATTTATGGAATTCAAAGAATTCATGGAATTCACGAAATTCATGGAATTCATGGAATTGAAGGAATTCACGCAATTTATTAAATTCGCGGAATTCCTGAAATTCAAGGAAATTACAGAATTAATGAAATTCATGAAATTGGAGGAATTCACGAAATTTATGCAATTTGTGCAATTCACAGAATTCATGAAATTCATGGAATTCATGGAATTGAAGGAATTCACGAAATTCATTAAATTCGCGGAATTCATGAAATTGAAGGAATTCACGAAATTTATGGAATTCATGGAATTGAAGGAATTCATAAAATTTATGGAATTCACAGAATTCATGGAATTCACGAAATTCATGGAATTGAAGAAATTCACGCAATTTATGGAATTCGCGGAATTCATGGAATTCAAGAATATTACAGGATTCATGAAATTCATGAAAGTGAAGGAATTCACGAAATTTATGCAATTTATGGAATTCATGGAATTCATAGAATTCATGGAACTCACGAAATTCATGGAATTCGTGGAATTGAGGAAATTCATGGAATTCATGGAATTGAAGGAATTCACGAAATCGATGGAATTCGCGGAATTCATGGAATTCAAGGAAATTACAGAATTCATGGAATTCACTAAGTTCACGGACTTCATGGAATTCACGAAATTCATGGCATTCACAGAATTCAAGGATTTCACGGAATTAATGGTATTAACAAAATTCACGAAATTCACGGAATTCGTGGAATGGAAGGAAATCAAGAAAATTATTGAATTGAAGGAATTCATGCAATTTATGAAATTCACGGAATTCATAAAATTGAAGGAATTCACGAAATTTATGAAATAATGGAAGTCAAGGAATTCCCGAAAGTCACGAAATTCAAGGAATTCACTAAATTCACGGACTTCATGGAATTCGCGGAATTCATGGAATTCGCGGAATTCATGGAATTTAAAGAATTCACGGAATCAATGGAATTCACGTAATGCAATATATTCATGGAATTCACGGAATTCGCAGAGTTCATGGAATTGAAAAAATTCACGACATTCATGGAATTCAAGGAATTCATGGAATTAACGCAATTAATGGAATTCACGGAATTCAAGGGATTCATGAAATTCAAGGAATGCATGGAATTCAAGAAATTCATGTAATTCAAGGAATTCACGGAATTCAAAGAATTAAAAATATTCAAGGAATTTATGGAATTTGCGGAATTCATGGAATTCATGGAATTCATGGAATTCATGGAATTTACAAAATTCACGCATTTCACGCGAATTCGTGGAATTGAAGGGAATCACGAAAATTATGGAATTGAAGGAATCCACGGAATTCATGAAATTGAAGGAATTCACGAAATTTATGGAATAATGGAATTCACGAAATTCACGGAATTCAAGGAAATCACGAAACTCACGGACTTCATGGAATTCACGGAATTTCTAGAATTGAAAGAATTCACGGAATCAATGGAATTAACGTAATGCAATATATTCATGGAATTCACAGAACTCATGGAATTTAAGGAATTCATGGAATTCACGCAATTAATGGAATTCATGGAATTCAAGGGATTCATGAAATTCAATAAATGCATGGAATTCAAGCAATGCACGTAATTCAAGGAATTCATGGAATTCAAGGAATTTAACAAATTCAAGGAATTCACGGAATTCACGGAATTAAAAAAATTCGAGGAATTCACGAAATTCACAGAATTTATGTAATTTTCGGAATTCATGGAATTCACGAAAACCCTGGAATTCATGGAATTCACAAAATTCACGTAATTCACGGAATTCGTGGACTTCAAGAAAATCACGAAATTTATGGAATTCATGGAATTCAAAAAATTTATGAAATGCATGGAATTCAAGCAATTCATGTAATTCAAGGAATTCATGGAATTCAAGGAATTTAACAAATTCAAGGAATTTAACAAATTCAAGGAATTCACGGAATTCAAGGAATTAAAAAAATTCGAAGAATACAGAAAATTCACAAAATTTATGTAATTCACGGAATTCATGGAATTCACGAAAACCCTGGATTTTATGGAATTCACCAAAATCATGGAATCCACAAAATTCACGTAATTCCCGGAATTCGTGGGCTTAAAGGAAATCACGAAATTTATGGAATTCACGTAATTCACTGAAGTCACGAAATTCACGGAATTCACAGAATTCGCCGAATTCGTGGAATGAAATGAAATCACGAAATTAATGGAATTCAAGAAATGCATGCATTTCAAGGAATTTATGGAATTCAAGAAATTCAAGGAATTAATTATATTAATGGAATTCACGGAATCAACGGAATTCAAGGAATTCACAGAATTCAAAGAATTCACAGAATTCAAAGAATTCACGGAATTCAAGGATTGCATGAAATTGAAGGAATTTATAAAATTTATGGAATGGAAGGAATTCAATAAGCTCTTGGAATTGATGAAATTCACAGAATTCAAGGAATTCACACTGTGAAACAGACAAAAACAATTAACATCAAATTATTTTGTATTTAAAGATTGTTTCCCTATTTCGACAGTAAGAAAATATTCCATTAAAAAAATAATTTGTTAGATAATCATTGCTCGTAAATCTCAAACTTTTTTTTTATAAAAAATAATGTTTTTCCTTCATAAGACATAACTGATAATGTCATTTCAATCCTTAAAATTATAGAACACTGTTTTTCCAGAGGCATAATATATACATACATACATATATATATATATATA